>CAUYRH010097022.1:0-12021 GCA_963574655.1 Perodicticus potto
GTACAATGTGCTGGTTTCATATACAATCTGAACTATTTTCATCAAACTGATTAACATAACCTTCCTGGCATTTTCTCAGTTATTATATGAAGACATTTGTATTCTGCATTTAGTAAGGTTCGCCTGTACCCTGCTAAGATGCACCGTAGGTGTGGCCCCACCAATTACCCTCCCTCCACCCCAACCTCCCCCTTGAAGGGCTTTTTAAACCTTATTATTGAGTTTGGACATGATATTGAGAACAGGGATTTGGCCTCTAAATTAGGTGCCCTAAAGCAACTGCTATTAAACTAATGTTTTGTTTGTTTGTTTTTAGAGACATAGTCTCACACTGTCACCCTGGGTAAAGTGCCATTGCATCATTGTAGCTCACAGCAACTTCAACCTCTTGGGCTTGAGCAGTCCTCTTGTCTCAGCCTCCCAAGCAGCTAGGTGCACCACTATGCCCAGCTAGTTTTTCTGGTTTTGGTAGAGATGGAGTCTTTCTCTTGCTCAGGCTGGTCCCAAACTCCTGAGCTCAAGCTCAAGCAACCTCCTGGCATACGATAGCGTTATGATCACAGGTGGGAACCACCTCGCCCGGCCTGTAAGTAGCTTTTTAATCGTTTCCTCCACTAGCCAATGATATAAACCCCATCCAACTCTTTAGTCTCATCTTCTGCCATTTTTAAAACTTACCCCCACTGTGGGTGGCACCTGTGGCTCAAAGGAGTAGGGCACCGGCCCCATATGCTGGAGGTGGCGGGTTCAAACCCAACCCCCGCCAAAAACTGGAAAAAAAAAATAAAAGTTAATCCCACTACCTAGTGATATGACTCCTGTCCAGCTCTTGGGTCTTTTTTTTTTTTTTGAGACAGTCTCTCTTCATTGCCCCAGGCTAGAAGGCTATGACTCCAGCCTAGCTCACTGCAACCTCAGACTCCTGAGGTTGAGGTTCCTCCTGCCTGAGCCTCCTTAGCAGGTGGGACTACAGGTACTGGCCAAAATGCCTGGCTAATTTTTCTTTCTTTTTTTTTTTTTTTTTTTTTTGGTTTTTGCCAGTTTTGGCCGAGGCTGGGTTTGAACCCCTCACCTCCGGCATATGGAGCTGGTGCCCTACTCCTTTGAGCCATAGGCGCTGCCCAATTTTTTAATTTTTTTGTAGAGACAGGATCTTGCTGTTGCTCAGACTGGTCTCGAACTTCTGAGTTCAAGCAATCCATCTGCCTCAGCCTTCCAGAGTGGTAGGATTACAGGCATGAGCCACCACGTGTGGCCCCAGCTTTTGAGTCTTATCCCCTGTCCAACTAACGTACATATACCCAGAGCTCTGGAGCTCCCACCAGACTGAAGTTCTGCTATACACTTTTACCACTAGCTATTTACCACTTTTGCCTACCCCTTTCTCACTTTTGGCTAAGTTTTGATCATTCTTCGGTTCTGAACCTAATTGTCACTTCTAGACTTCCTTTCCAGATGCCTAGACCAGGTTAGGTGACATGCTATATAACATGTGGTCCCATAGTCTGTATTTATTGCCTTATTATAGTGTCTTTGTTAGTATAAGCTTCCCCTAGACTCAGGTCCTTCTGAGAGTAGGAGCAAGGTTTCTTTGACTGGTATATATCCAGTGCCTCGCACATGGATCCACTCAAAAAATGCTTATTTTGAGAATGAGTCGATGCTCTGGGAGGATAAGGGGTAGTTTCTCACTCTGGAAATTGTAAGCCCTGAAACTCTTTATTATTTTTGATCTCCATCTAAATTGTTTCTTTCTAGTGACCAGGTTCTGCTTTTCTTTAGATTTTGTGACCAGCATCGAGATTTGATTTCTTTGTTCATAGTTCCTCATATTTCCTACAACTGTTAGTGAAGAGAAGGGCTAATGGGGGTCAAGGGCAGGATTAAGAAATAGGGATGCTTCCAAATGAGCTAACTTAAGTGGTTGGAGGTACCTTATCTTGCATGTTAACTTAAGATCAAGAAACCCATCTGGCTCAGCTTCCCCACTTTGCCTGCCATGGACAGCAAAAGTCAAAAGTCAGAAAAAGAGCATTTTTTACTCCCCAAAAGCTAGTTTAGCTAATGCATTGTTAGTGTGTATATGAAAATACTAGTATGGTTACATGAGTTTATATTTATCTTAATTTTGTTCTTTTTCACTTCTGCTATGAAAGAGTCAGGTTGATAATGAAAAAAGCATTAGTATTTGATACTGGAAGACTTAGGATTTGGGTAACTTTCATTTCCTAACTAAATAAGCTCAATCTGTTTTATTCCTAGCTTGTAAATATACTTACATAATTATAATTCTTCATAAAAGTATATGAATCAAATGTAGTAAGGTCATATGTAGATAATTTTTATTAAGATGATTATTAAATCCCTGTGCTTATTGATGCATCATTCTAGGTGATTTAGTCTGTAATATTCAAGAAATTTCTTACTAATAGCAGATATATTTCCATTTTATTTCTACAGTATTGAACATTGGTAAAAAGCTGTATGAGGGTAAAACAAAGGAAGTCTATGAATTGTTGGACAGTCCAGGAAAAGTTCTCCTGCAGTCCAAGGACCAGATTACAGCAGGGAATGCAGCCAGAAAGAATCACCTGGAAGGAAAAGCTGCAATTTCAAATAAAATTACCTGTTGTATTTTTCAGTTGTTACAAGAAGCAGGTAAGTGGTTCCTTTATAGGCCCCTTTCCCTTCTTTCTTTCACAAACCGTGATTTTCTTCATGGGAAGTTAGCATTAATTTAGGTTAACAACTTATTTGGGGATGTTTCACAAGCTAAGTCAAGTCAAACCAGAAACTCTTAAACCTTCACTATGACACTTTACTTGGTTTGGAATTTGTAGGATCATTTAGTTGCAAGGAATCTTTTTTTGAGACAGGATCTGGCTGTGTTGCCTTTAGAGTGCACTGGCTCAGTCATAGCTCACAGCAATCTGAAACTCCTGGGCTCGAGTGATCCTCCTGTCTCGGTCTCCTGAGTAGCTGGGGCTGCCAGGTGCTTGTTGCCATGCCAAGCTAATTTTTCCAGTTTTTGTAGAGAGGGGTTTCACTGTGTTGCTGAGGCTGGTCCTCAAACTCCTAGGCTCCAGCAGTCCTCCAGCTGCAGCCTCCTACTAAAGTGCTAGGATTAAGCCACTTACCATTAAGTCGTTATCTGATGCAGGTATTCTCTATGCAGTTTCCCTCCAAAGCCATCTTCAGTTTGAAAGAACTGTGAAGGAAGCCCATTTTGGCATTAAGCAGCTTTAACTGGTGAACTGAAATTTATTCTCTATAATTCTATGTAGTTATTCTTTCTTCTGCCTCTTGTAGACAATATATCATTTCAAATCACTCTGCCATTTGAAAACCCTGAAAAGTATCAGAAGGTAGCATCCCTACCCTCATCCTGTCATTCCTCAAGTGAGAGATTTGAACTAGACCAAAGGTCTCCAGAGTTCCCTCCTGCTCAAAACTGAAGCCTGGTACCATGTGGCACTCTCACCTGTAGTCTCAGCTACTGGGGGCTGGGAGCTGAGATGGGAGAATTACTTGAACTTCAGAGTTTTGAGTTTGAGCTCAAGTCCAGCCTAGACAACATAGTGAAACTCTTATCTCTTTAAAACAACAACCACAAACTGAAATGAAGACTCAATTTTTAAAAGAGAAATATATTTAGAAGACCAAATTAAGATCAGAGTACTGGGCGGGGTACAGTGGTACACACCTATAATCATAGTACTGTGGGAGGCCAAGGCAGGAGGATCGCTTGAGCCCAGGAGTTCGAGGTCAACTGGAGCAAGAGGGAGACCGGTTTTCTAACCAGGCAATTAGAGAAGATTCTGTCTCAATCAATCAATCAATCAATCAAAATGTTAGCAGTAAGAAAATTAGTTTTTGTATACCCTTAGTTACACAAAGCTAGGGCATTATACATATACTTTTAAGTAATAGAATATAAAGTCCAAGTTTTTATTTGCTTATTCAATAAAGCACTGTTTGGTGCACTTTCTCTGATGTTATAACAAGTGAGTTAGGGGTGACTCTAACTCTGTCCAGGACCTTTTGAAAGCCCTGTGCTGGGGGGAATGGGCACTTTGGTCACCCTAAACGAAGTACGCCAATAATTATCTTTAAACTGCTTGGCACTTAACCATAGCTAAGACCTAAGACTTAATAGGTTCATGGGAAATGGTGAAAGATGTTTTCTGGGTTTTATGCGTAGTACTGTGAATCTAAGGAAAACCTAGGCAGTGTGTGAGTATATTTGTTTATCCATTCATCTGTTGATAGACATTAGTTTCTCCCAGTTTTGGCTATTGTAAATAATGCTGCTGTGAACACTGGGATACAAGTATCTGTTTAAAGTCCCTGCTTTCATTTCTTTTGGGTATAAATCTAGAAGTGAAATTGCTAGATCATGGTCCATTTTAACTATTACTAAAGGTGTCTCTTTTCCACGACCACCACATAAAGTAGTTTCCATCTCAAACATCACAAGTCAGCTCTCTCTTTACGTTTATAACAGTCTGAGTAAGAGCAGGGAGAGGAAGGACAAATAACGTTTTTTGTTCTTGTCAGCAGTGGCCATTATGTTCTTGCTCCTGCCTGCTGAGGGCTTTTTTCAAGGATTGTTTACTTCAGGCTTTAAGAGAAAAAGAATTCAGAATTGAGGGTTATTTCTGATTGTGATAAGTAGATCCATATTCTACAAGGGACATGAAATAATGAACTTTAGAATATGAGATTTCTGCAATCAAATTGGGTTAGAGATAATTTAGTGCCACTTGGGTAAGTTATGTGCATTGTGCAAAGTTAAATGCTCAGTGGCAGGGGAGGAACTCAATATTTAATGAATGAAGGAATGAATGGTAAAGTCTCTGAAACCTAGATTTTCAGGGCTAATATGTACTTTGCATGTAACTTTATGAATTTTTTTTTAATATGCAGCAGAAAGTTGTTTTCCTACTTCACCTTTTTAAATAAAATTTCAGTTCTTTTTTTTTTTTTTTTCAGATTAATATGAGGTACATAACAAATAATTAGGTTACACTGTTTGCATTTGTTAGGTAAAGTTTGTGTTGTGGTTGTGTCCTCCACCTAGGAGGTGTGTCACATTCCCTTCTATTGTGCCCATGAGGAGGGAGCACCCCTCCCCGCCTCCCCCTTCCCCGTTTCTCTTCTCCCGGACCCCCAAATTGAATTGAGTTTTTCTCCTGTGTGGGCATGTATTTGTTGGTCTACTCGATATTAGTATTGAGTACATTGGATACTTGCTTTTCTTTTTACCTGCCTTTTCTTGAAACATATGTCATCAATATGTAGGTATCAAAACTGCTTTCTCCAAGAAATATGGGGAGACAGCTTTCGTTGCACCCCAGTGTGAAATGATTCCAATTGAATGGGTTTGCAGAAGAATAGCAACTGGTTCTTTCCTCAAAAGAAATCCTGGTGTTAAGGAAGGATATAAATTTTACCCACCTAAAGTGGAAATGTTTTTCAAGGTAATTATTTTATACTTCTGTTTTATATTTTACTATACCATAGCAGCAAACTTATAAGCTCAAAAGATTTAAACATTGTCAAAGCTTTTGAAATTGCAGATGTCATTCAGAAATTTGTCAGTAGTATGTACTTCCATTAGCAATGATAAATCCGATTTTTAAAGAAAACATCTGAAAAACGTACTTTGAACCGACATGACTAACAAGATGAATAAAGTATACCACTATTAGGACAAAGAGAATAGTAACATTTAAATTTAAAAAATTTTAAATTTACTGTTGAGGCCGGGTGGCTCACATCTGTAATCCTAGTACTCTGGGAGGCCAAGGCAGGTAGATCGCCTGAGCTCAGGAGTTCAAGACCAGCCTGAGCAAGAGCAAGAACCCAGTCTTTTTATTTTTTAAGACAGAGTCCCATTGTGTCGCCCTTGGTAGAGTGCCATGGCGTCACAGCTCACAGCAACCTCAAACTCTTGGGCTTACGTGATTCTCCTGCCTCAGCCTCCCAAGTAGCTGGGACTACAGGTGCCTACCACAATGCCCAGCTACTTTTTTGTTGTAGTTGCCGTTGTTTAGCAGGCCGGGACCAGGTTCGAACCTGTCAGCTCTGGTGTATGTGGCCCGCACCCTAACTGCAGAGCTACGGGCACCCAGTCTTGTTTGCTTTCTAAAAATAGAAAAACTAGCTGGGCCTTGTGGAGGGTTCTTGTAATCATAGCGGCTCTGAGACTGAGGCAAGAGGATCACTTGAGCTCATGAGTTTAAGGTTGCTGTGAGCTCTACCCAGGGTGACAGAGTGAGACTCTTTCTTAAAAAGAATAAATTAATTTGCTGTTGAAATCCTTCTTTTTTTTTTTTGAGACAGAGTCTCTATCTGTCACCCTTGGTAGAGTGCCATGGTGTCACAGCTCACAGCAAATAAAAAGCCGGCCATTGTGGCAGGCACCTGTATGTAATCCCAGCTACTTGGGAGGCTAAGGCAAGAGAATCGCTTAAGCCCAAGAGTTTGAGGTTGCTGTGAGCTATGACTCCACTGCACTGTACCCAGGGTGACATAGTTAGACTGTATCAAAAAAAAAAGATAGGGCCTTGTGGTGGAAGCCTGTAGTCCCAGCTACTTGGGAAGTGGAGGCAGGAGAATCGCTTGAGCCCGGGAGTTGGAGGTTGCTGTGAGCTGTGATGCCACAGCACTCTACACGGGGTGACAGCTTGAGGCTCTGTCACAAAAAAAAAAGAGTTCTGGCTTGGTGCCCGTAGCACAGTTGGTTACAGCGCTGGTCACTTACACCAAGACTGGTGGGTTCGAACCTGGCCCAGGCCAGCTAAGCAACAATGACAACTCCAACAACAACAAAAATAGCCGGGCGTTGTGGCGGGCGCCTGTAGTCCCAGCTACTTGGGAGGCTGAGGCAAGAGAATCGTTAAGGCCAGAAATTTGACGTTGGTGTGAACTGTGACACCACAGCACTCTACCAAGGATAACATAGTGAAACAGTCTCAAAAAGACTAGGAGTTCTTATTAAAAGTGAGTAAGGAGGTTAAGAGAACCGCATTTAGAAAGATTTGTGTTCTGGCCTTCCTATCATGTCCAATGACTTTTTTTTTTTAGTCTCACTTTGTCACCCTTAGTAGAGTACCATCGTGTCACAGCTCACAGCAACCTCAAACTCGTGAGCTCAAGTGATTTTCTTGCCTTAACCTCCTGAGTAGTAGGTACTACAGGCATCCACTACACCTGCCTATTTTTAGAGACAGGCTCTCACTTTTGCTCAGGCTAGTCTTGAACTTGTAAGCTCAAGCAATCCACTCACCTCTGCTTCCTAGAGTGCTAGGATTACAGGCATGAGCCACTACACCCAGCCATATGGCTAATGTTTATGAAGGAAAAATAAAAATTGTAACCTTTAAAAAAACATAAACTTAAATTGTGTTTAAATTGGTTAATACAGGGTACATTTCTCTAAAATATTTTATAACCTAGAATAAGTTACTCAGTTTGAATTTTAGAGTAGCTACTAAAAGTAGGTAGATTATAAATAATTGCTTTGAATTAAAGAGTAGCATAAACAAAAATGTTTTTGAGAAAATGAATATTTTTGAGGAATTTATGCTTAAGTGAAAAAGGACTATTTTCTGAAAAGTTAAAAAAATTTAGATATAAGTTAATTGTTTTGCTTTACTTTATTCACAGGATGATGCCAATAATGACCCCCAGTGGTCTGAAGAACAGCTAATTGCTGCTAAGTTTTGCTTTGCTGGACTTGTCATAGGCCAGACTGAAGTGGATATCATGAGTCATGCTACACAGGCTATCTTTGAAATACTGGAGAAATCCTGGTCGCCCCAGAACTGTACACTGGTTGATATGAAGGTACAGATAAAAGATTTGAAAGTAAAGGTTATTATATTTTTGGAGTATAGTTTTTAAAACTTTCTATGGTGATACACTGTTTCTAGATCGAATTTGGTGTTGATGTAACCACCAAAGAAATTGTTCTTGCTGATGTTATTGATAATGATTCCTGGAGACTCTGGCCATCAGGAGATCGAAGCCAACAGAAAGACAAACAGGTAGGTTATGCTTCAAGGTTTTTATTGTTAGTGAGATCAGGCTTAGCTAGAGGAGAGTAAAAGAAAGGCTATTATTATTTCTTATGATATCAGCCTGATTTTTCTGCCCCATATAATCTACAGGAACTGATTTGCTGATTGCTATTTAATTTTGAAGATAAGTGAGTAATACTTAACATTTATAATGCAAATTTCTCGTTTATTGTATTAATAGACTCAAAACAATGGTGGAGCAAGTAGTAGACTTGTGTCATCTTAAGAAGATAAGTGTCTTTACAATTAGAGTAAACGGTAGATCTGGGACTGTATGCCAAATCTTTCCAATCTATCAGGCTGTTTCCTCTGAAAGACAAAATTAGGACAAGATCCTTTCTATCTTTTTTTGGTTTTTTTTTTGAGACAGAGCCTCAAGCTGTCACCCTCGGTACAGTGCCCTGGCATCACAGCTCATAGCAACCTCAAACTCTTGGGCTTAAGCGATTCTCTTGCTTCTGCCTCCCAAGTAGCTGGGACTACAGGTGCCCACACAATGCCCGGCTATTTTTTTTGTTTTTTCTTAGAGACGGAGTCTTGCTCTTGCTCGGGCTGGTCTCGAATCTGTGAGCTCAGGCAGTCCACCCACCTCGGCCTCCCAGAGTGCTAGGACCTCCCAGGTGTGAACCACTGTGCTCAGAGCAGTTAATTATAGTTATTGACATGGAAAGCACCCAAGTCTTTTTTTTTTTTTTTTTTGAGACAGAGCCTTAAGCTGCCACCCTGGATAGAGTGCCGTGGCATCACAGCTCACAGCAACCTCCAATTCCTAGGCTCAAGCGAGTCTCTTGCCTCAGCCTCCCAAGTAGCTGGGACTACAGGCGCCCGCCACAACGCCATTTTTTGGTTGCAGCCATCATTGTTGTTTGGCGGGCCCAGGCTGGATTCAAACCCGCCAGCTCAGGTGTACGTGGCTGGCGCCTTATCCCGTTGAGCCACAGGAGCCGAGCCGAAAGCACTCAGTCTTAAGTGGAGGTAAAAGTATCCTTCACTACTGAACTTTTCTAGTTTAATTCTGGAAATAAATTTATAGGTTAAGATACATTTTCGGAATATCCCTTGCTATGCAATATTTTTGCTATGCAAAATCTTCATATTCCCTACCCCAAACCCAGAAACTAACAAGTTTCATATAGAAAGAGATATGTGTTTTCTAAACATTCTGTCTTATTTTCTAGTCTTACCGGGACCTCAAAGAAGTAACTCCTGAAGGGCTCCAAATGGTGAAGAAAAACTTTGAGTGGGTTGCAGACAGAGTAGAGGTAAACCTTTCTGTAGTAAACCTGTATCACAGTATGTGTTTTTCTCCTAAGAAAAGCTTACTTCAAAAAATGTGGGAGAATGTAGTGCTTATTTTTTCAGTGACTTTGAGAGGAGTAATTTTAGGAAATGTCTCAGCTGGACTGTCCTTGCTGGTATACTGGAACTCCGTGCTGCTGAGCTGGCCCGCACACTCCTTGCAGGTCGTGGAATCCTGTCTTGTCCTTGCCCCTGGAGGAGAATCCTTACGTTTCCTACCTGCCTCCTCTGCTGCTCAGGATCCATTGTCAAGGGATAGGTGGAAGTCCGTGGAACTTTTAAGTTCTGTGGAAGTTGAATGGGGTTGGTGGTTATGCAAGGCTCATAGTTATGATTTAGAACATTATTGTCATAGGAAAGTACATGTTTAAGTTCCAAGCAATTTACATTACAAAGTTTTGTAACATGTTTTCCAGTTTGGCTGATTATTCCTTAAAGCCTCCATTACACAAAATGCACTAAAGGTCTTAGGATGAAATTTTTTACTGTAATTTCATGAATATTAATTAAGATGTTGTATTTATCCCTGCTTTTTATTATATCAGACACAGTTTTTCTGATTAAAAATTGCATTCTTTAGGTCATAATTATGAAGACTACTTTCTGGCTGGGTGAGGTAGCTCATGCTTACAGTCCTAGCACTCTAGGAGGCTGAGGCAGGATGATCACTTGTGCTTGGGAGTTTGAAGCCAGCCTGAGCAAGACTTTTTTCTACTAAAAATAGAAAAATTAGCTGGGCGTTGTGGCAGAGGCCTGTAGTCTCAGTTATTCAGGAGGCAGAGGCAAGACCTGGATTGCTTGAGCCTAGGAGTTTGAGGTTGCTGTAAGATAGGCCAACACCACTGCACTTTAGCCTGGGGCAACAAAATGAGACTCTGGGAAAAAAAAAATAAATAGATCCTGTATCATTTTTTTGCTGTTTGTCTCTGTCTTACATTTGGTATGTTAAAATATTCTGTCCCAATGTGATTTTCCTATACACTAGCTCTGTAAAGTGATTGTCTTTATGATCTCATGCCTGTGCTTATCCATTTTTGTCTTTACGTTCTTTTTCACATCCATGTTTTTCTTTTCCAGTTACTTTTGACACCAGAAAGTCAGTGCAGGGTTGTAGTATTGATGGGCTCTACCTCTGATCTTGGTCACTGTGAGAAAATCAAGAAGGCCTGTGGAAGTTTTGGCATTCCATGTGAACTTCGGATAACATCTGCCCATAAAGGACCAGATGAAACTCTGAGGATTAAATCTGAATATGAAGGTAAACATCAAATAACAAGAGCACTTCAGGTATTTCTGATTTTGCCAGAAGACTAGAGTTATGAGAATTTCTGGCATCTTTACCTTAGAAGCCCTAGAGCATTGTTTGTAACTTATTACAATAGAAAATTAGTCCCCTCCCAGTTACAGGAGGCCTGAGGTTGAAACAGCAGAGCCTCCTGGGTGAGCTATCAAAGAAAGAGATGTTTAAGAAATATGACTTAAAAAAATATATCAAAGGATCTTGGCCAGCCACAGTGGCTCATACCTATAATCCTAGTACTTTTTGAGTCTGAGGCAGGAGGATATCTTGAGGCCAGAAGTTCGAGACCAGTCTGGGCAGTATAGTAGGACCTTGTTTCTACAAATAATTTAAAACTAGCTGTGGATAGCATGTGCCTTTAGCCCAAGGTAATTGGGAGGCTAAGGCAAGAGGCTTACTTGAGTCCAGGAGTTTGGGGCTGCAGTGGGCTATGATCACACCACTGCACTCCAGCTTGGGTGACAAATAGAAACACTGTCTCAAATATACATACACGCACACATACATATGTACAAACATATATATCAAAGGGTCTTAAAAAATTTGGTTGCTATATCAGTCAACTTAACCTTCAACTCTTTATTTTGAGAAGTGCCCTTAAACCTCTAGCCTCTATTAACTCGAGTTTAGTATTAACTAAAGTTATTAGCTGGGTCTCCCTACACCCTGGTGATGGACTGTTCAGCAGGAAAGACACCTGTTCAGTTGGTGTCATTCTTCATTTAGGTGAGCAGTAGAAGGAGAGGCCTATGAGCCCAATACCCTGACTTCATCACCTTCATCTATAGATCTGAGGGTAGCCACACCTGTTCTGGCTTCTTTATTGCTTGACTTATAGTCAGTGGCAGAGTGAACATATTTTGAATGTATATGTAAGATAGTGTCTAAGACTACTTCGGGAATTAACACATACACCTGTAGCTCAGTGGTTAGGCGCCAGCCACATACACTGAGGCTGGCAGGTTGGAACTAGTCCTGGGCCTGCTAAACAACAATGACAACTGCAAAAAATATATAGTCAGGCATTGTGGCAAGCCTACAGTCCCAGCTACTTGGGACGCTGAGGTGGGAGAATCGCTTAAGCCCAGGAGTTTGAGGTTGCTGTGAGCTGTGACGTCCCGGCACTCTACCGAGGGTATCATAGTGAGACTCTGTCTCCCCAAAAAATAAATAAAAGACATATAGGCCTTTAAAAAAATCAAAAGGGGCTCGGCGCCTGTGGCTCAGCGGGCTAAGGCGCCAGCCACGTACACCTGAGCTGGCGGGTTCGAATCCAGCCCGGGCCCGCCAAACAACGATGACGGCTGCAACCAAAAAATGGCCGGGCGTTGTGGCGGG
>CAUYRH010097031.1:0-14191 GCA_963574655.1 Perodicticus potto
GGTGCCTGTAGTCCCAGCTACTTGGGAGGTGGAGGCAGGAGACTCGCTTGAGCCCAGGAATTGGAGGTTGCTGTGAGCTGTGATGCCACAGCACTCTATCCAGGGTGACAGCTTGAGGCTCTGTCTCAAAAAAAAAAAAAATAATAATAGTACCTCTCACCATTCTGGCTGAGGCTTTCTCTTCAGTTCTCTGTGATTTCAACCACTCACGGCTTCAACCATCAATATTCTGATACCAGAACTGTCTTCAGAGTCCTAGATGTATCTACTTAGATGGGAGTAATATACCATCTTTCCCCTTCCCAGACATAATACTCTCAGCACTCTTTTCTTCTAAAAATGGCTCCAGCAGCCTCACCTGGGCCACCCCAGTGGGAGCAGGTGCGCCTCCTCTGTGCTTTCCTGATGTTTCCTTGGCTGACTGCCCCTGCCTGAGTCTGATAGGTTATTGAGGTCAGAGACTTTGTTCTGTGTTGTATGTTAAGCTTCTAAAATGATGCGTGACATGTGGTGTTCAGTACAAATTTATTGAATCATCCATCCTCCAGGTGGAACATGATTTGGGAATTATAGGGGATGCTATGGTACCCCACCCTACTTCAACTCAACTTTAGCATGTAGGTATTTTCTCTCCCAACAGCTTATAGTTTGCCTGGGTTTCCCCCTTCTAGGAATTGACCGCGTGCCTCCCTCCCAAGGTCACACTCTGTATTCAGTGACATCCTACATCTCAACGATTGGCCAGTGCAGAAGTATAAAATGTGGCCTCTTCTCCCAGAAAGACACAATTTAGTAGAATTATCTTAGCCAGGAAACTCTGAGTGAGATTGGCTGAGGCCTCTGTTGTGACTGAGAGTCAGCCCACTTTCTCCCTCTGCTCAGTCGTATTCCCTTTGTCCCCTCTGAGATGTTGTTCCCAAGAGCACCCACGTGAAATTTCCAGCACACAAATCTCCATCTCAGTTTCTTGTCCCTGAAACTCAACCATCACAGGGGTGCATTAACTTCCAAATTTAACATAACTTTTCATCTGGTCTCTAGAATAAAGGTCAGGCTTTGAGGAGGTTTACAGAGTAAAAGAAAGTATCTGTTGATTGGTACCATTCTATTTTTGTGTCTGTTACCCATCTACTGTTATTGTCCCCACACACGCATTCTATAGATCCCCAACATGGCCCTACTATCCAGAGTCCGGGTCCATCAAAGTGCCTAGAGTCAGTTCTTCCACAACATTACAACCTCCTATTGTGCAAATGTTTCAAAAAGGCAATCAGATACAACTTTTTCACCCTAAGACAATAATTAAATACCATGCCTTTTAATTTTCTTTTTTTATACTGCAATTTATTTACCTGCTTACATTTTGAAGGACATTTGGATTATTTTCAGTTGTTAGATATTCCAAAAAAAAAGCTGTCACAAACATTGGTATACAGGTCTTTATGTGATTAGTAGCTTTCTGGGTTTTTTTTTATCTCCTTATTTTCTTTTTGCTTTTTTTTTTTGTTATTATTATATCATAGCTGCGTACGTTAGTGCAATCAAGGGGTACAATGTGCTAGTTTCTTATACAATATGAAATGTTTTCATCAAACTATTCAACATACCCTTCATGGCATTTTCTTAGTTATTGTGTGAAGACATTTGTATTCTGCATTTAGCAAGCTTTGCCTGTACCCTTCTAAGATGCACCGTAGGTGTGGCCCCACCAATTACCCTCTGTATTTTGTCATTTGGTTTAAATTGTTAATGAATTTAAATACATAAATAGTTTCCTTTATTCGTTCTTCTTCTGCTTTTATGTTTAAAAAGATTTTGCCCACCTAAGAGTGAGATCAATAACTAACCTGTTCTTATCTTCTCATGATTTTTGTGGCTCTTTTTATTTTTAACAACATTTAAATCTCTTACTTGTTTGGAATTTGTTTTGGTCCATGGGGTAAGAATCTATTTATAATAATAACACTTCTTTTCCTTACTGATCTTATTATTTGTTACTGGGTCTGTTTCCGTGTTTTTATACTTTGTTTCATTATCTTTTTGTCCCTATCACTTTTGCAAAACTCTTTCTTTTTATTAATGTAAAAAAATATATTTTCATATCCGGTAATCCTCCTCTTTAAGAGAAATTTTCTGGTGACGCTCCCCAATTTTGTATTCCCTAAGAACTCAGTAAGTTAAGAGTGTAAGAGGAAACAAATTATACGTTCATGTGGAATTTGAGGTCCTTTAATATTGGGTATTCTCAGGTAGGAATAAACCATGACGTCCCATTTATCTTTTCACATGAACGTCTGTGAAGTTATGGTTTCCTCATATACTGACTCAGTACAATCTCAAATGTATTCAGTGCCCTTGTGCATGTAATTTCTGTATCTATTTTATGACTTTGCTAAGCTGGGTCATTTATTTAAGCATTTTTGTTTTGTATTTGCCCTTTTGCTGGTTTCTTATCCAAATGATTCACCAATTTAGTTCTTTTGAGGCATCGAGGTCGATAGTATTATCATCTGCAAATAATGATCATTCTATCCTTTATTCCAAATTATAAACCAATAATTTCTTCATTTTTCCCTATCTTATTACAAAAGGCTACAACTTCCAAATGATTTAAAAACATTCTTCATTAGGAAGGCTTCTAATATTTCACTACTAAGAATGATGGCCTGAAGACACCGTATTCTTTTTTTATTTTTTATTTTTTTGAGACAGGGCCTCAAGCCATCACCCTGGATAGAGTGCCGTAGCATCACAGCTCACAGCAACCTCCAATTCCTGGGCTCAAGCGAGTCTCCTGACTCTGCCTCCCAAGTAGCTGGGACCACAGGCACCCGCCACAAGCCCGGCCATTTTTTGGTTGTAGCCGTCATTGTTGTTTGGCAGGCCCGGGCTGGATTCCAACCCGCCAGCTCAGGGTGTACGTGGCTGGTGCCTTAGCCTGTTGAGCCCCAGGTGCCGAGCCCCGTATTCTTTTTTTTAAATGTTTTTATTTGAGACAGAGTCTCACTCTTTCATCCTGAGTAGAGTGTGTGGCATCACAGCTCACAGCAACCTCAAACGCTTAGGCTCAAGTGATCCTCTTGCCTCAACCTCCCAAGTAGCTCGGACTACAAGTGCCAGCCACAATGCCTGGCTGTTTTTAGAGATAGGGTTTTGCTCTTGCTCGGGCTAGTCTTGAGCTCAAGCAATCTACCCACTTTGGTCTCCTAGAGTGCTGGGATTATCTCAGCCGTCTCTGCCCAGCACTGAATAAGTCTTACCCTTTTAATCTTAAAGAGTGTTCTCTATACACACAGACTCATCACGTATCTACAGAAGCTTCTTGAGTCTGAACACCCAGTAGGAGAACTCTCCTTTAACTTGCAGACCAACACATTAAAAATCTGAACCCCACTTTAGTACATCAAATGAAATGACCAGCTTCTTTTCTGCCACCACAAAGGTTAGTGTCTTGCATAAGAGTTTTTATGAAACTCTTTTTAAGAAAACGCTAAACTATTTTCTCACGTAGAAATTATCTTTTCATTTGAATTTGCTGACTTTTTGTCAGGGAGAAGTAAAAATAACCTGGGATTTTGCATATGCCATGCAAAAAGGATTGGTTCCATGGGTGAAACTGGTTAGAACAATATGTGAAAAATAGACTGAGGGAAAAAATAACGGC
Source organism: Perodicticus potto (assembly GCA_963574655.1). Lineage (NCBI taxonomy): Eukaryota > Metazoa > Chordata > Mammalia > Primates > Lorisidae > Perodicticus > Perodicticus potto. The sequence goes on from CAUYRH010097031.1 coordinate 3,665, forward strand.
AACAGCCAGTAAGAGTGCTGGGTTACCCATGGGGAGGCAGGGTGGCAAGTGCCTTTGGAGCGGGTCAAGGGTAATAACCATAGGACTGTGAACACATCTCTGTATCCACCTAAGCCCTTACTCCAACTCTAAATTGAGCATCTTCACCTTGTAAGGATAATAAAAGAATTAGAGACAACTTCTGTAAAGCATCTACTCTGACTCGGCACCTAGCAGGCTCTTACTAAGAGCAACTGTTAAGTCCTGGCTAGGTTTGAAAGCAGGAACAAAGGTCATATTTTATTTTATTTATTTATATATTTATTTTTGAGACAGATCCTCAAGCTGTCACCCTGGATAGAGTGCTGTGGCATCACAGCTCACAGCAACCTCCAATTCCTGGGCTCAAGGGAGTCTCTTGCCTCCGCCTCCCAAGTAGCTGGGACCACAGGTGCCCGCCACAACGCCAGGCCATTTTTTTTTTGGTTGCAGCCGTCATTGTTGTTTGGTGGGCCAGGGCTCGATTCGAACCTGACAGCTCAGGTGTACGTGGCTGGCGCCTTTAGCCGCTTGAGCCACAGGCGCCGATCCAAAGGTCAAATTTTAGATGATAAATGGAAAGAAAAATCTCTACATCTGTACTGTGAATTTCTATATAGAGCTAAGCCCAGGATGCTCGAGAATTTTAGGATTTAGCCAGGAGGCAATGTTGTGTTTGCTGTGGGGTTAAAGGGGCCTCTAGCCTCTGCCTAGGGTAGGGGGAAGTAGTGGGAACTCTTCAATCTTTTGTTTTCTTTTTTGAGATAGAGTCTCACCCTGTCACCCTGAGTAAAGTGCCATGGCGTCATAGATCACAGCAACCCCAAACTCTTGGGCTTGAGCAATAATCTTCTCTCAGTCCCCAAGTAACTGGGACTACAGGTGCCTGCCACAATGCTGGGAAAGTTTTTCTATTTCTTTATTTGTTTTTTTTTAGTAGAGACAGGGTCTTCCTCTTGTTCAGAGATATTCTCAAACTCCTGAACTCAAGCACTCCTCCTGCCTTGGCCTCCCACAGGGCTGGGATTACAGGCCTGAGCCACCGTGCCCAGCCCTCTTCAAACTTTTCTCTCCTCTGTTTGGCTCAGCCTTTGCTTTAACTGCTGAGTTTTTGGATTCTATTTCCCATCCCACACTGATTGCACATAAACTGTGAATGTTTAGATTCTGTCTTCCTCCGAGGGGGACCAAAAGGGCCTCCTCATTTTGATAATATGGCATAATATCCAGTCATTATAGCCATGTTCCCAGCATTTAAGAATCATCTTGTTAGTACCCTTAGCTTTACCAATTTGTTAACCTGGAACGCACTCCTGTTCATATCAAACTTAGGTCTTAATGAGGCAGAATAAGAATTTATTTTTATCATTCCCAAAATGAAGATGGAGATCCATACTGTTTCTTATAAGGTGGGAGGTATCTGTATTATTATTGTTTAAAATTAATTATCCTTTACTTGATTTTTTTCCCTGTTGTTTATTTTATCTGTCCTGCCTTCCCAGAGGGGCAGAATTAAAGCCCCCATTTGGTTTTTATTAGTGTAATCAGTTAATAGCTGTTCTATAATGCTTTACTTAGTGTGTTAATTTTCTGTAGTTATAACCAGAGGCAGCTTCCCCACATTTAGGGGGAAAAAATAGAAGATCTAACTTACTTCTCTAATGGGTCTAGTTACTATTTATAACTTTGGCTAAGGTTATTGAACACTATGGAATTACAAGCTCATTGAAAATATATATAAACTGTGGCTAGTATTTGAAATACATCTGTGGTGATCCTAAGCTTCCCATTAGTCGGATGATGGTCCAGACCCAATCCTGGTGTCTCTGCCGATATTAGCTCAGCACACCGTCCTTTGAATTTGCCCTGAATGTGTTAGAGGTATGGGTGTGCACTATTGCTGTAAGTCACGTGCTGGTCACTGCAGTTTTATTATATGGGTGAGTAAACTCTAAGTCCAAGAGACCGGTGTCCCATTGTTGGGGATTTTCCTGTGAATGTAGCCTATGTGGATTTTGTTATTTAAAGAATTTGTTCTAAAATTAAAATAGAGCTTCAAAGCAGACCTTAATGACAAGCTAACTTACCCCAGGGATAAGAAAGGAAGTATTTATGATTAAGGTGATAAGTTGGGCCCCCATGTTCAATGCATTCGGAATCAGATGAATGCACAGAGGTGAAAGAACGTGACTCAGCAGGTGGCAGCACAGATTCTGGACCTGCTTTGGATACCAACCTGCTCTTAAGGCCTCTCTGGAGGCCTCAATTTCCCCTCCGAGAAATGAGGGCCTGAGGGGCAAGTGCTAAGGGTCTGCACTCCATGTGATGTGCCGTTAGGGCGAGGAAGGGGGAGTAGCAGGTCAGAATCGGATTGGGATTCGGACTCTCCACGTCCATTGTTGAGACTCTGGAGATGGGCGTGGCACCTGTCACGAAGGGGAGCCCATTAATGCTGTTATAACGAATCGGTGCTTCTCGTGAAGCCTGTGGAAAACTCTGCTTTGGAGCTGGTGCTCACACGATGCCTATAAGAGGACGTGGTGCGGGCACTAGCCAGCAAAGTCATGGGAGCTGCGGTGTGACTCGGAGCAAGTCATTTAGTTTCTCTTGGTCTTTTCTCCTTCATTTGTGGCACAAAGGGTTTGGGGAAGAATCACCAAAGTAGCTTCTAACCCAGAAAGTCAACGACTTTGTAAGAACTGCCAGCCCTGTAAAGCAAATAAGAAGGTTCCAATGTTCTCTACATCACCCAGTTCCCTGGGCAGGTAGAGCTTGTTACTTGTGACTTAAGGCTCCCAGGGAAGAAGTTCATGAGGTTGCTATGGGAATGCCCTGAGAAAGAGCGAAGGAAAGGGGAACGGTGTACTAAAGTTTGGCTGGGAATTTTATGCAAATAAGGAAGGGAGGCCTCCAGTAATTGCCTGTTATTAAGGTACAGAATGTATCAAATGCTGTGCTTAAATCACCTCAATGCCAAGTTCTCACTTAGCACAGCGTATCACCTGCTTTGGTCGCTTCCATATCTTGCCCGTGGGGTGATGTTTGAGAGCTTTCCCTTCAGGCAGCGCCGTCAGAGAAAGTAATAGACAGCAATTGCATGTTTGAAAGGAAGAGAGAAAAGGCCCAGATACATTTCAATGGAAATACTTTTAAGAAATTTCAAAAAGGAGTCTGAGAAATAATTACAAAGTTTAAAATGAGAGAATCTTAACTTTGATCTGATTTTCTTCTGTAAAGCAATTTGGTACATCATTTTTCAAGTGTTAAATCGTGAATTCTAATGGGAGGACCTGAATGCTTTCCTTTGCATTTTGGGACTTCTTTTCTCTCCCCAAAAGTTAAAAAAAAAAATTATTAAGGTGATTTTTTTTTTTCCGTAGAGAGATTAATGCATAAAGCATTTGCTGGTCAGCTCTCATAAAAACTGCAACACCATAAAATAGCTGAGATTAAAAGCTAGATTTAAATCATGTGAGGGCCCAGTTAATATCAGCACCTAATTAAGAAATCTGTAAAGTTGATTTGAGGGAGAAAAATTCTATCAAGGTGTGATTGGAATTTTCTTTTCCAATTGCTGTTGGGGATTTTTAAGGGGAATATATCCTACATGGACTTTGGTATTCACAAGACTAGTTCTCAAATTAAAATGGGGCTTCAAAGCAGAGCACAGGGACAAACTAATTTACCTGAAGGATACCAAGGAAGCTTCTTACCTAAAAATAAATGTGATACATTGAACCTCACTGTTAGATTGTATTTCTCCTTAGTTATTTAAACCTGAGATGCTGCTTCACAGTTCATATATATAAATGTTAGACTGTCATCCCCTTGCAGGTGGATAATGGGAATTGTTCTTTTTTTGGTACTAGTACCTGGCACGTGTTTCTTAGTACATAATAGATTCCCATTGAACATTTATGAAATTGCAGAATTAAAACACTTTGGCAATTTCGTAAAAGGCTCTCGCAGAGCATAATGCCGCCTGGTGGCCCGTCTTCTCTTCAATAACCAGATCGATTAGCCAGGCATGCACCAGCTAGGAAGCATTGTAGAGGCAGCCAGCGGGCTACATTTGGCCAGTGTGTGTGTAATCTTTTAAAATTGAGAAGCTTCAACTTCATATAACAACGTGAATTTCTGGATTCTTTTGAAACATCTGAAGTTGTGACACTATTTGGTCCAGGGCTGCATATGATGGCAGGTAGCCAAGGGCCCAGGAATAGATGCCCCATTAGACAGACTTCCTTCCCAGCTCACCACCATGGATACATGTGGTAGATTGGGCCCCTGTCCATTCTCAATTAGATGGTTGGAGGGACTGAATTTCTTCACATATGACTCCAGGCTGACTTCTCTTCCCTATTTACCAGGCTTGTCCGCAGGATAGGCCCTCAGGATTAGGAGAGATGATTTGGTATGTGTTTCTGTTGTTGATGGATTTGAATGAGTTAATGATCTAAATGTGAGCTTAATTGTTTTCTCTCTCCGGCCCCACAGAAAGAGAAGGGGAGACTCTTTAAGCACTAGCCTTGGAGTGAATTTGTAGTGTGCACATTCCTGCTACCTCGGTGCGGCTCCAGAGGGATTTGAGCAGGATCCAAGCACTAAATAACCCTAATGATATCGGGAGAAACTCACTGGGGAGCTGTTCAGGAGTTTGTCAGGGCATATTAAAATACAATACATTCACATAATCAAAAAAGCACATCCGTCCATCTGTCTATACATTCCTTTCTGATATTAAATTTGTCCAGGGACTTTTCAAAATTACAACACCTACCCATACCCGTTCTTTAGTGAATAAAAATATGGACAGGATGGAGAGCAAATCAGAATAATGCACCTTGGTGAAAGTCCTATAATTGAAATCATTATTGCTTAAGACACCATTGCTTTAATCAGCCCTATCATAAATCAATGCCTTTCACAAGTGAAAGGTTTAAAATAAAGTGCTGTTAAACAAATTGGGCCTCTTAAAAGGCATGATGCAATTGGGAAGCTACTGAAAATGGATAAAAAAGTGCTTTCTGAATGGATTCACTGGTTCTCCCATTTTATCTTCCACTTAATTTAAAAAAATATATTACCTGGTCCTTTCTTAGAAATTACATATTGGAGGTCTATAATGGCCAAGCCTTTAACCCATTAAAAAAATTTACTCCTAGGAACAGTTAATATTTGACATTTAATTGCTTTTTCTTGTTGGAGAGGAAAATCTGTTTCTTTCCTTCCTTTCTCGATTGACTCTTCAACAAAATCACTTGTGAGCTATAAAGATGGAGAGGAGTTATTGATTTTCAAAAACTCAAGTACACATCTGCATGCATTGGATGCACACGTGTGTTTGTGTTTAATAAAATCTCCTGTGGGCCAGGAGCTGGTGCTACCCTGACAATCGCTCTGCAAGGCAGGCGTTACTGTTTCTGTTTAATAGATTAGGTGGCAGAGGTCTGGAAAGGTTAGGTTCCTCATAAAAACACTCAGGTAGTAAGCGATGAAGGGCTTGTCGATGGAGCCAGGCCTGTCATGGCAATGGTCCCATCCTGAAGCACTAAATCCTGTCAACCCTTTTAGCCAGCACCAGATTCTGGGAGTTAGCAGATAGTGGCAAAAGAGCCCAGCTCTGCCTTTGAGCCTTTTATGTGAGTACTCCATGGTGACTGAACTGGGAGAAACCGTCAAATCTGCCTTGTAAATCACTTCCACTTAGAAGAGTCTCTCATCAGAAAGTTTTGCATGGATGAGCAGGGAGGTCAGAAGTTTTCTTATTAGAGCAATGCCCGTGTGGACTTCAGATGAATTTTCAGGCCTCTTGAGGACTCGCTCCAAGAGGAAGAGCGGGCCAGTGGGAGATTGGTGTGGAAAGAATGAGGAAAAGCCTCCATTTGGCCTCCTGGAGTTAGAGAATGTCCATTTCAGCTTCATCACTCTCCCCTCGCACTTGCAGCGAATCCAGTGCCAAGGGCCAAAATGTTTTCTTGCTCTCTGTTTTTTTCCCTTTTTTTCCCCCTCTTTCCACAAAACCAGGCATTATTTAGGTCTCTTGAAAAGCTGCACACCAACTGCTCCTCCACAGATCATCGCTTTCAGGGCTCAGGTGCTCTTCCTCCTTGTGTTACCCCTCCCCTGCCTGGTGGTCAGATGTGGGCTGTGTCTTCTGCGCTATTCCACCTTGCAAGGAAATATTTGAATATTGGCCTCGCCAGGTCCCTGTTCCCCCCAGGAATGGCCTCGTATGCACCATCTTCCTGCTGGTGACAGGCAGTTAAACCTCTGGCCTTCCTGGGACTCCGGGCCATTTAGCAGAAACCCAAGAAACTGCTCTTTCCCTGTGACTTCACTCAGAGAGACAACTTTAAGAAGTGTGATGTAGGATGACACTTTTCTTTGAGGTAGAGGATAATGCTTTGAGAAAGTGCTTGGAAGGAAACTGGCTGATATCGAGGGGATTGAAATTTATGCCATTCACAGATACTGTTTTATTCCTAGAGCTAGAAATGCAAAAGCACCCTTGTACATATTTTTTTTAAATTAAATTTTTTTTCCTTGCCACCCCTTTTTCTTCCTTTTTTCCCTTTTAATTTCATTTTCATTTTTTTAATTCCTGGTTAATAGTAATTCCCCTTGTTTATCAAGGAGTGGGGAAGCTGACATTCTCACGTCAGTTACTTTTGGCAAAACCTGTTTGGAAACTCATGTGTAATGTGTATCAAGAGTCATACAAATTTACGAAAACTCGGTAGTGGTAAGGAAATGGGGTACACATTCCTAATGTTTATGAATATGTGGGAAAAATACATGATCACAATAATAGGTAACATTTATTATCTATGGTGTGTGCAGCTTTTCAAGTGCCTTAATATATGACAGGCACTGTGCCAAATGTTTTATCTCATTTAATCTGTACATAGACTTTTGGGGGTCGACATTATTATATGTCCATTTTACAGATGAGAAAAGAGAGGTGGGGGAACGTTAACTGGTTTATCTGAAGTCATACCGCTGGTATGAGATTTCACCCCTGTCCTGATGGGCTGCAGAGCTTACACTCTTAATTGATAATAACTGGTATTTCTTCATACTATAGGGTAATTGTATTAACAATTAAAACAAGCATAATTGTATTAACAATTAAAACAAACAGAAAACAAACATTAGCAACCCCCCCAAAAAACTCAACACCAACAAACAAAACTCCGGCAAGTTCTCTTATAAAAAGCAGATGAAAAAATAAATAGGAAAGCTCAGACTGAGAGAAAATAGCCAAACTTAAAAAAGTTTACCTGCAACCTGTTAATAAGATGACGGGTAGCTATTTCATGCAATACTTAATCTTTTAAATTCTTTTCTCTGGGTGGGAACTAGACACTATACATGAATAATCTTTTACAAAGAGACTAATTTTATTCTTCCAATTTGGGGAGGTTGAAGGAACAATCTTCCATGTAGTTGCAAAGGACTTTGTCCAGATTTATCTTTGCCCAGATTTATTTGAGCATTTTTTTGGGGGGGGGGATGGGACCCTAGACCAGGGTTCTTAACTTATTTTGTGTGAAGAACTTATCTGGTCTAATGAGACTAATGAGGTCTCTCTCCAGAAAACACACATATTAACATTTATACAATATTTCCTGGTGTATCTTTTTATTTTTATTGAAAGAGCTTTGAAATCATTTAAGATCATTGTTGGTTTGAAGATCTGAATTACAATTTCCCTTTCTGTTTTGACTCGCAGAATGTTCTTTATGGCATAGTTTGAGAGATGTCCTGTAATAGTTCAAACATCGATGCTGTTTCTTCAGCGATGTCTGCCCATGGACAAAGTAAGTAGAATCTACGGTCAATGTTTTCCTCAATATGATGCCATGTTATTACCAACACTTGAATTTAGATGCAGGGCTAACAACTGCCTTTTGGACTTTTCCATGGTAGGGTGAAAAACGCCTACTGTACATCACTAGTGGACGTCACCACGAATCAAAGACTGTGCCTTACATGATTGACTCTGTAACAGAGAGGGCAAAGCTCTGCAAGGTGAGTGGACAGCGCTGACTCTCTTTTCTTACCATACCTGCAGAAATGCACTTGGGAAACTGCATCCGTGCATAAGGCCTATGGTGGACGTGAAGAATAGGTGGATGGCGCCCTTGTATGGGAGTCAACAAGAACGCCAATGTGCTGAGCTTTGGAAGAGCTCAGGCAGCTTCCTGGCCCTGTTGACTGTGCTAATAGGCAGGACATGATTGCATTCTGTGTAATATTTTCATCATCAGGAATTTACTCCTTACTATTTTTGTTTTCTGAATATTTCAAAATAACTAAGAGTAGATTTTAAATGTCTTTTTTTTTTTTTGAGACAGAGTCTCGAATTGTCACCCTGGGTAGAGTGCTGTGGCATCACAGCTCACAGCAACCTCAGACTCTTGGGCTTAAGTGATTCTGTTGTCTCAGCCTCCCAAATAGCTGGGACTACAGGCGCCAGCCAAAATGCCCAGCTATTTTTTGTTGTTGTTGTTACAGTTTTTTTTTTTTTTGAGACAGAGCCTCAAGCTGTCACCCTGGACGGAATGTCGTGGCATCACAGCTCATAGCAACCTCCAACTCCTGGGCTCAAGCGAGTCTCCTGCCTCAGCCCCCAAGTAGCTGGGACTACAAGCGCCCGCCACAACGCCTGGCCATTTTTTGGTTGCAGCCGTCATTGTTGTCGGGTCCCGGCTGGATTCGAACCTGCCAGCTCAGGTGTACGTGGCTGGCGCCTTAGCCCGTTGAGCCACAGGCGCCGGAGTTGTTACAGTTTTCATTGTTGTTTTAGCAGGCCCGCAGGCCTGGGCCGGGTTTGAACCCGCCAGCCCCGGTGTATGTGGCTGGTGCCCGACCCACTGAGCTACAGGAGCTGCCCTATTTTAAATGTCTCACCACAAAAAATAAGTAAGTGTGGTGATGGCTATGTTAATCAGTTTGATTTAAGCATTCCACATTGTATATCAAATCATCACATTGTACCCCATAAATGTATACAGTTTTGATTTTAATTAAAAATTAAATAAAAAAGAGAAAAATTCTTAGGTACAAATCCCAAAAGATTTTATGTGCACCTTCTACCTCCTGCTCAGTACGGTGCAAGGAGAGGACAGAAATGCCATGTTTAGAGGCCCATACCTCCAGAAACTGCCCCTCAGCAGAGGTCTCTGCCCGTGTTATAGGAGACGGCAAACATCCGAGCGGTCATGCATCTGGCCAATTATGCAACGCTCTGTCACAGGGGGAAATTCCTTCCTCACTCCAGCTGGTGAACAGTTATGCCCCGGAGCCCAGGACGGACATGCCTTGTAACTTTTTAACCTAGTTAGTGTAACTGCCAATATTATTCCTATTCATATAAATGTCTAATCCTTTCTTGAATCTTGCTAGACTATTTGCCTTAATAATATCCTGTGGCACTGAATTCCACAGGTAGATTACATGCTCCCTTAAAAAGCATTTCCTTTTTTTTTTTAATTTGTTACCTTCTAATGTCACAAAATGGGCCTTGTTCTTGCCTTAAGTGGAGTAGGAAGGAGGCATTTCAGATTGACTGTTGATGTTTTTCAAGCACTGTCTTCACTTTCTTCTTCGTGTATTTTCTCTTTTTGCACATACAATCTTAATTCGATGACATCTCGTGCATGTAAATAGTGTCACACTATTTTTGGACACATAGTAGGCACTGAAAAATGCTCTCTTTGACAGTTAATGCCCTTTATTGGATAAATATTATGTGCAGAAACTGTTCTAATTTTGGACAGACATCCTACAATAAGACTGGGTTCTTTTTTGGAAGGATCTAATTTTCTAAAGAGGGAGATAAGCAGTTACATAGTGAACACATATATGAATTAGATGGCTTCAGATGGTATTAAGTGTTTGGGAAAGATTAAAATAATGACCAGAAAAGGATGGCAGGGACCACGTCGGACTGCATGGTCAGACAGTGGCTCTCTGTGATTGGCCATCAGGGAGGGATAGCCACGGATTTCCATGTGAAATCTCCATGATACTGAACTCCAGCTCCCAGGACAATGCCCAATAGTAGCTGAGGCTCAGTCATTATTTGTTGCATATATGAATGAATCAAAGTTGAGAAGGAAATCATCCAACTAATTACTCCCAGGGTCAATGTTTCTTTAATTCCTGTGTCTATAACTCCAAATACTGTAGGACTAGAAAAGTCAGGGGGGTGAGTTAGTTAGATTCTGATTCCAAGACTCTACCACATCCCCTAATCAGCTAGGTGTATCACCTAAGGCAAGTTACTTATGAAGGTCTGGGGATTAAGTTTGTGAACTCATTCTAGGAAAAGTGCCACATACCTCATTGTCAAGTATCTCTACAGTCACCTTTCAGCTATTCTCTTTGGGAAACTATGCATTGATGCCAGAGCCTAGTTCATCCTTCAAAGCAATTTTGGAATTCTTTTTCTGGATTGGCTATTAGAGCCATTGTCATATTAGTCTTGATGTCCTGAATGTC
>CAUYRH010097032.1:0-37721 GCA_963574655.1 Perodicticus potto
ACAGTGAATTGGCCCCCTGTTTAAAAAGTTTGAGGACGCCTGCTCTTGAGAATTGTGGCCAGAAAGATTAGGGGCTTACTACCATTCTTAATTCACCCCTTTGAATAAATGACCAGCATATTTCCCATAAAAATGCATTTCAGGCCAGGCAAAGTGGCTCATGCCTGTAATCCTAGCACTCTGGGAGGCCCAGACAGATATATTGCTTGAGGGCAGGAGTTCAGAGACAAGCCTGAGCCACAGTGAGATCCCCTCTCTAAAAATAGGCCTTGCGGCAGGCACTAGTAGTTCCAGCTACTGGGGAGGCTGAGACAAGAGGATCACTTGAGCCCAGAAGTTTGAGGTTGCTGTGAGCTATGATGCCATAGCCCTCTTCTGAGGAGCAACAAAGTGAGATTCTGTCTCAAAATAAAAATAAAAATAGAAATGCATTTCAGGGTGATGCCTGTGGCTCAGAGGAGTAAGGCGCCGGGCCCCATATGCCGGAGGTGGTGGGTTCAAACCCAGTCCCGGCCAAAAACTCCAAAAAAAAAAAAAATGCATTTTAGAAAGAAATAGTGTACTGCACTACAGAAGAGGTTACTGAAGGGAAGGGGGATGGAAGAAAGGAGAAAGAAAAGTCATCAGGCCTTGGCCTTGTCCTCCCAGATCAGAGTCTGCCCCCAGCAATTCCCCCATGGCCATGCCACACAGTCCTCTCCCCCTGTGCAAGGGAAGAGTGTCTCCTTCATTCTGAAAAGTGTTCAGCTTGGTTCTTGACTTGACTCTAGGACTCAACTCTAGGTGAACGAGACAGTTGCCTTCAGCTGGAGCCAGAATTCAGGAGTAAGGAAGTGAGGCACAGGGTGCAGGGAGATAGATGGTGATGATTTCTGGTTCTGGCTTTTGGAATCACCCATGTGTTCTGTTTCCAGGCTCAGGATCACGCACTGGACCCTTAGCTGAGGTAAGTTCAAGTCCTGGACTTAGTTCAGGCACTGGAACTGATAGGATAGCCTTGCTAATAAATTGCCTAACAGAGAAAAGTAAACTGATAGGGAAAAAAGAGAGAGAGAGAAAGATCACTGTCTGTTGTTTGATTAACTGCATGGACCTTAACTTGCTAACTTTAAGATTAATCAGATGGTCCTTAACTCAATGTCTTTTAAGATTAATTGCCAGGTGAGATTATTTCTACAGCATTTGAAAAAAGCTGAGCAGACATAAAGAAAGTATCAATTCTCTTCCTTGACATTCACCAGACTACATTTCAAAGAAAACTGACAAGCCAGTCTCCAGGAGAAGGGGGGAAAGGTGGGGGGAACAACACCCTAACATCTCACAGCTGTCTCTTGCTAATAGGTCCAAAGTAATAAATTTTTCTTTACCCTTTACAACCCAAATAAAAATTCCAAGCAACTTGTCCTCAGCCAGGACTCCTTTCTTTCATTTTTTGTGCTGCACCCTTTCCCCCTTCTTTCTCAGGAAAAGCAAAATAAACTTTTTACTTTTTTCTATCCTAATCATGTTATTAAGAATTCTTTCTCTACCCATGCCATGAGCTTCCACCCTAATGGGTCCTCCACCTCACTGGAATCAGGGCCCAGCCAAACTGAGGAGGAAGTATAACCCTACGCCTCCGTGGTGAATGCTGGGACAAGATTTCCCTAGAAAACTCTGCTAGTGAGTACATGTGACACAACTAGTTGACATGTTCAGTTTTTAACTGAATGTTTGGTATTGCAGGTCCTATCTGTGGAAGACCTTTTCTCGAGGCAACTAATTTTCTGCCTCTGTTTCCATTTGCCTTTATTGATTCTCAATTTTCTGAGACTTAGTTTTGGTCAATTGTGTTAAATATTGAGATCCAGTAAGACCTAGTAAGAGATGTTTCTCTGGCTCCACTGTGGGCCCTTCTCCAAGGTCCCTGCCTCACCCATTCCCCAGTGCAAAATGTAGGAAGGCACTAGTGTCTGTCTGGATTAATAATCAGTTAGTTGTAGGGAGCCAGCCCAAACACAACCTGTGATTGCCCCCAGTGCTCAATGATGACGAGGGAATGAAGAAAACAAAGGCAATAGAAATAGCGTAGAATTTATAGAGTGTGCCTGGGGGCCAATGCCCTTTATGTGAGAGATAGAGACTGCCTGAACTCTGGATGCACTCAGTTTTTATTCTCTTTATCAGCAAATGGGTGTTTGCAACAACCACATACATCATCTTTGCGGTTTCTCATGCCCTAATTCTCCATTACCCACCCCATTACCCTTTAACTATTTTCATTACTTTTACTTCTAAAATACTTATTAATCACTAACAGGATTACAGAAAACAAAAAGGGAACATGGACTTTGGAGCTAGATGCCATCCAGTAAATTCTCTGTGTTCCTGCAGGGCAGATTAGTTGCCCTACTCATCTCCAGAGCCTGGGAGGAAAAAAGATGAATCTTCTTATCGCAAACCCACAAGAACTAGTCTTCCTGGTTCAATGAGTTAGCTGCACGTGCTGTTCTAGTGAATCTTCAAATGGCTTCCCAAGCCCTTTCAGACCCCAGCCAAACACTTACGGATCTTTTTCCTGAGGTTTTCTCTGACTTCAGCCAGGCCTTTGCAGGCCTTTTTTCCTGAAGTCCTTTGATGTTCGTGTCAAGCTGTCTCATGAAGCCACCAGTATAGTATGTTCTTTGTGGAGTTTCATGTCCTTTCCCATTATCCTGCATACCTGACCCTGATCATAAAACTTTTGATACCATCATTTCATTATTATATCAATCTAATTCTATTTCCATAATCCTAACTTCCCTAATGTTCACCTACAATTAGTAAGTACAAGGTACTTGTAAAATAATGATTTCCAGTCCCATTATCCCAAGTGTCTGAGAAACCCTGTATAAATACCCTTATCCCAGCTCAGAAAGCTTCCTGCCCCTTTAAACAATTCATTACTAAGTTATATAACATGTAGCCTTTTTAAAAAGATTGTTTTAATTTCCTATTCTATAGACCTACCATCCTGAATTAATTCATTAAATAGTGCCAGACAAGATATTTCATTTCAGGTTGAATCAAACTAAAAGAATCTACAAACAGATATAGGTTCCAATTCATTTCAGCCTTTCAGGTCTGTGAAAGATATACAAGTTAAGTCATAAAAACAGAAATTAGAGACCAGCCTCAGCAACAGAGCAGACCATGTCGCTACAAAAAATGTAAAAGTCAGCTAGCAAGATGGCACACTTATAGTCCCAGCTACTGGGGAGGCTGAGGCAGGAGGATTGCTTAAGCCCAAGAGTTGGCGGTTGTAGTGAATTATGATGACAACACTACACTCTAACCTGGCCGACAGAGAAAGACCCTGTCTCAAAACAACCAACCAATCAAAAAACCTATTGCAATTTGGTCCCGGTAGAACAGTGGTTATGGCGCCAGCCACATACATCAAGGCTGGTGGGTTCAAACCCAGCCTGGGCCAGCCAAACAATGACAACTGCAACAAAAAATTGGCATTGTGATCCCAGTAGCTGGCTTGTAGTCCCAGCTACTTGGGAGGCTGAGGCAAGAGAATCTCTTAAGCCCAGGAGTTTGAGGTTGCTGTGAGCTGTGACACTACAGCACTCTACTGAGGGGGACATAGTGAGACTCTGTCTCAAGAAAAAAAAAAGTACTGCATTAGATTTGCGTTTCTGAGAAAATACACTGTCATCAATCACTTTATTTCTATTGTGGTTGAAAGAGAAATTTAAATCATTTATATAACAGCATTTTATTTTATTTATTTATTGAGACAGAGTCTCACTATGTCAACCTTGGTAGGGTGCCACGGTGTCACAGATCACAGCAACCTCAAACTCTTGGGCTTCAGAGATTCTCTTGCCTCAGTCTTCCAAACAGCTGGGACTACAGGAGCCTGCCACAATGTTGGGCTATTTTTAGAGATGAGGTCTCCCTCATGCTCAGGCTGGGCTGGAGGTCATTAAATGAAAAAGGCCCCCACTTTGCCTTTTTCATTTAAATGATCTCCCTCAATCGTTTTTGAGGCTGCATAGTATTTCATTGGATAGACATTCATAATTTATTTCACAAATTCTCTCTTAATGGACATTTAGGTTGTTTCCAGTCTTTTGCTGTTATAATATAGATAATACTTCTATGAATAACCTTATATATGTATCATTTTTTAAGTGTGATGATATTTATGGAGAACAAATTTGGAGGAGGAATTGTTAAATAAAAAGATATGTGCATTTGTAATTTTAAAAGAATTGTCTTTTTTCTATTTTTATCAATATTTAAATTGTACTAATATTAAACTTACAGCTAGGTGAGTTTTCACATGTGTATACATGTGTAATCACCACCCAAATCAAGATACACAATATTTCCAGCATCCTAAATGTGGAACTACCCTAGATTCTTCTCTGGCCTCACATAATGGAAACTACTCAATCGAGAACTGCTTTAGCAGGGAAGCCTTTTGAGTAGAACCTTTCCTAACAACTACTCTGCTATTCTTCTTTATTCTTCATTGCACTGTGGTCTTATCCCTATAAAGAACGTTTGTTGGTCGCCACCTCAGCATTCCCACCTCCTTTTCCCTTCTTAGAGATACCCTAAATTTGCCAGCCTTTGAGTTTGGGATTACTCCTGTCCTGAACTTCAGGAGTCGGCCCTAATCATCTTAAATGAACCAGCAAATCCCATTCCCTTTATACACAGCACAACTGCTGCTCAATAATGAGTTCTGCAAGAAATAAACTTTTGCTTCCTAACTGTGAACCGGAAGCTTTTAGCCCAAGTTGTCCGTGGTGGGCATTTCCAGAATGAGTAATCTGCCTGCTAATGGAGTCCACATTGAGGAAGAAAGCCCAGGAGAAACTAGGAAACATTTTTCAGCTTTGTATTAAGACCTGCCTGAAACCCAGATCTACCTAGGACTAGAAGGCAATATTTTCCCTTTATGAATTTTCTGCCAAAGTGGTTTACCCTCGTCGCCTCTGCTATCTGCCCAGCACTCAGGCCACTGGACTTTTCTGACATCTTTTCACATTCTACATAGCCTTGTTCCACTGTCAGCTACTCCCCTGGGGCTCTCTCACTGCCACTCCCAACTCCTCTGTTCTCCTCTGCTTATTCTCCCCACAGCCCGCTTTCTCCTGCGGGCTCTGGGCAGACAAGAGCTCAGGAAGCAGTCAGCCAACAAACATGGCGCGCCATTCTAGTCCCCACACGTTTGTGTCACAGAACCGCACGTCTTCAGGAATGCGTTGGTAATTCTCTCACCCTTTATTTTCCTAAAGCCATTCTTCTCACATTCTTCAAACTGTCTCCACTCTCCACCTCCTCAGATAATTTCACCCCGCAACACTGGGGAGACAGACCATTCGACCTTGGCTGTCCTTCTACTTGAGGTATTTGGGGGCGCTGCAGTCGGTGCAGAGGCGTCCTCAGCCCTTTGGGGCGTGCTCTGCGTTCGTTCCTATTCAATTGCTTCCGCAAACAACAGGGTGCAGCTGAAGGAGCGAAATTCCGCAGACCCTTCTCTGCTGTGGCGGTTCCAATGTTACGATCAGTCTTTCTTTTCTTTTTCTTTCGCACATTTTTATAAAATTTATTTTTCAGATTAACATGAGGATACCGATGATTAGGTTACATTGTTTGCGTTCGGTAGAGCCCAAGTTGCAGCTGTGCCCCTCTATCTTCAGTCTCTTGAAAACAGCATTTAAAACTTTGCTCATAGCACTGTCGCAAAAACTAAATAAATACGAAAGCTGGAAAATCCCTCTGAGTTAAGTGCTAGGCAAAAGTAAGGCGTAGTTTTATTGTTTTCAATATAAATTGGTATCCCTTACCGAAGCCAAGTCGGCCCTGCCACAGGCCCCCTTGGGAGCTCTTTAAGAGACCCAGGCGGCGCCCCCAACCGGGTCGCACATGCTCCCGCCAGCTCTTGTAGTAACTGACCCGGCAAGAAGACCCCTAAAGGCCCCTAACTGTTTCAGCCTGAGTCCCCGTCTGTCTTAAATCCCCCTTTTTGGTTTAATTCTGAGAACAGGTTTCTGACAAGGAAGTTCTCTGAGTCCCCTGACTCCCTAGCAATGTCTAAACACAATGATGAGAAACTTACCTCAACCTCCCTAGCCAGCTAAACAATGGTAAAAACTCACTCAAGCAGAGATTCCCACGAAACTGAGTTTCCCAGGTACTGGGCTTTCCAAGTTGTCCCCATAGTTACTGAGTCCCCACCCCCCCCAGCCAACTACCTGACTGTGACTCCGCCTTGTAACCCACCATGTTTCGCTTTTGTACATGCTTACTTTGCCACATCAGCACAAAAAGAGTATAAAAGACTGCCTGCATTTCTCTTAGGGGCCGTTGCCTTTTGGGGACAGCGGTCAGTCTGTGCAGATGCAACCACGTGATTTAGCAGTTTGCCTTTGGAGAGCAGCAGTCCTGTGCAGATGCAACCACGTGATTTAGCCATTTGCCTTTTGGGGGCAGCGGTCAGTCTGTGCTGATGTAACCACTTGATTTGGCCGTTTGCCCTTTGGGGCAGCGGTGCATCTGTACAGATGTAATAAATGACCATCTGATTTGGGCCGTCTGCCTTTTTGCAGCGGCCCCCCTGCGCAGGACTAAATAAAATCACCTCAGATTTGTACCCAAAGTGGGGGTCCGTATTTTCATGGGTGGTCTCAGTCACAACACTCTCCGGGAACCTGCAGGGCCCGAGAACCCCGGCGAGCAGCTCTCAGGGACCCCGGGATCTCAGCCCCTCGGCCTCGGAATCCAGGCTGGAGCCCGAATTGCTCCACAAGTTTCCTGAGGAGGCACCCGAGAGCTCGTTGAGCGTGCTCCAGCCACGATTCCCCGCCAGCAGGCCTGGCCTGACCTGGGCTCCCTGAATATTTTGGGGCGAATGGGAAAGGTGGGAGCTGTGTGGTCCGTCCGCCCTGACCCTGCGCTGCTCTCGTTGGCCCGGGACACAGCGATGAGCGTCCAGGTTTCAAGTGGCATTTCCGAAAACTAAATAGACAGCCGGTTTCCGTAGTGTAGTGGTTATCACGTTCGCCTCACACGCGAAAGGTCCCCGGTTCGAAACCGGGCGGAAACAGTGCACGTTGTTTTTTCTTTGTTTCCGGCTCCGTTTGTTTTTGAGACAGTCTCACTTTGTCACCCTCAGTAGAATGTCTTGGCGTCACAGCTCACAGCAACCTCAAACTCTTGGGCTCAAGCGATTCTGTTGCCTCAACCTCCCGAGTAGCTGGGAGTACAGGCACCCGAACAACGCCCGGCTCCTTTCAGAGACCGGTGTCTTGCTCTTGCTCAAGCTGGTCACCAACTCCTGAACTCAGGCAATCCACCCACCTCGGTCTCCCAGAGTGCTAGGATCCGTTCCAATCTTGTAAAAGAATCCGCCACAATCGCAGTGAGCTCTCTGGACCCCACAGGGCCCGAGACCGGTGGGAAAGACTGTACAAGCGCAGAGCGGAGTTGCCCAACCGCACTGCAACGCGCGCGCGGAGGGAGGCGGACGAGGGCACCCCCTGGTGGCGGCGGCTGTCGGTGACTGAGTCCCTCGGGAGCAGCGAGTCTTGAGAGCAGCAGGCGCCTGTGCCTCCCACTTCGGTTTCCACGTGGTGTTTTTCTGACACCTAGACGGTATTCGTGACACATTGGGAGCCGGAAATGGCTGCTCAATGAAGTTGTCTGTTCCGACCTGGGTCCCTAAGGACTCAGTTCTAGTTCCGGATCAAGTCCTGAAGAGTCTGTCCCTTTCTTCAGATACTGCCGTCAGGCTCTGTCCAGGAATACAAAAGGTCCGTCTCCTTCGGAAAATTTACAAACTGAATCGAGACCCAATTGTATGCTGGCTAATAATCTCACTTATGCTCATTGCAGTTGTCACTAACCCCGTAGTCCAGAGGAACCGACCGAATGTGGTGGCAGAGCCAGGATCACAAGTCGCTCTACTCTATCTACCAAACCTGCCTCTACTGTATTTTTGGTTTTTTCAGTTTAAGTTGTCACCATCCACTTATCAGTCATAAAAATTGTTAGTTCTTTGTCCCTCTCTACTCTCAGCGTCTCCTCAAGGAGCATATCAAGACCTTTGGTTCTAAATTAGGTAGAAACAATGTATACTTTTTTTTTTTTTTGACAGAGTCTCACTATGTCGCCCTCAGCAGAGTGCTGTGGCATCACAGCTCACAGCAACCTCAAACTATTGGGCTAAAACGATTCTCTTGCCTCAGCCTCCCAAGTAGCTGGGACAACAGGCGCCCGCCACAACACCCGGCTATTTTTTGGTTGCAGTTGTCATGGTTGTTTAACAGGCCTAGGCCGGGCTCTAACCTGCCAGCCTCAGTGTATGTGGCCAGCGCCCTACTCACTGAGCTAGGAGCTCTAAGCTGAAACAATGTATACTTTTAATTAAAAAAATCATTTTCGGCTTGGCGCCTGTGGCTCAACGGGCTAAGGCGCCAGCCACGTACACCTGAGCTGGCAGGTTCGAATCCAGCCCGGCCCGCCAAACAACAATGACGGCTGCAACCTAAAAAAAAAAATGGCCAGGCGTTGTGGCGGGTGCCTGTAGTCCCAGCTACTTGGGAGGCGGAGGCAGGAGACTCACTTGAGCCCAGGAATTGGAGGTTGCTGTGAGCTGTAATGCCACAACACTCTTTCCAGGGTGACAGAATGAGGCTCTGTCTCAAAAAAATAAAAAATCATTTTCACAACCACTCCCCAAAGGGGGGCAAACATTGTAACAGACACTTCAGGAAAGAAGATATATGGATTGCAAGTAATCACGTGAAAAGAAGTCCAACATCATTAATCATGAATGAAATGCAAATTTAAAACACAAAGAGATACAGCTACACATACGTTAAAAAGGACATGGAGGAAATGAAACACTCATACACTGCTGGTGTGAATGCAAAATGGTATATTAACCACTTTGCAAACTAATCTGGCCATTTCCCAAAAAGTTAAACTACTGCGATATAAACCATCCCATTCTTGGTTTTCTCCTAAGAGAAAACAAACATAGGTTCATACAAATGCTTGTACCCAAATGTTCAGAGCAGCTCTATTTGGAATATCCCCAAACTGGAGACAACCCAGATGTCAATCAATAGGCAAAAGATAAGCCCATACAATGGAACATTATTTGGCAAAACAAGCCCAAACCAACCATTGATGTACACAACATGAATCTCAAAAATAATTATGTTGAAAGAAGGCCAGCCAAAAATGAGAGCTGTATAACTCCATTTACATAAATTCTGCAACCTCCAACGCCTAGGGTCAAGTGATTCTCTTGTCTCAGTCTCCAGAGTAGCTGGACTACAGGTGCGGGCCACCACACTAGGCTAGTCTTTTAGTTTTTATTTTTTGCAGAGACGTGGGGTGGGGTGGGGGAGAAAGGCTGGGTGGGGCGCCTCACTATGTTGCCCAGGCTCATCTGGAGGCTGCTGGTCTCAAGCAACCCTCCCGCCTTGGCCTCCCAAAGTGCTGGAATTGAAAGCGTGAGTCATCCCGCCTGCCCAATGCCACTTTATTAATAGACAAGGGACTTGAGCATCGTGGATTTTAGTATGGGGGAATTGTGCTGGAACCAATCCCCCGCAGACACCTAGGACAGTGTATGATCTAGCGAGGGCATACAAGAAATTGAACAGTGGCTGCTTCTGGGAAAGGAAATGGGGAACTTAGGGTAGGGTTGGAAAGAGAATTTCCATCGTGAATCACACCGAGGCGCCCAGTGACCCCGCCAGACCTGGGCTTGGCGTCAAGCCCAGGAGCGCTGCTGGGTAGACTCCAGCGCGCAGCCCCAGAGAACATTGTCCGTCGCCGAACACCGCCCTACACATCCTCGAACTTCGCCGGCAGAGCCGCACGTCACGGAGACCCAAATCGATTCCGAAGGCTACAGGCTTGGGGAAAAAGCGATCCCGGGTTTCCCGGAAGCTCGAGGACTCACCAAGGCCCCGCCCCGCCCCTCCGTGTGCCCCGCAGACGTCAGGAGCCTCCCAGCGAGTCAGGCCTGAGTCAAGACGCGAAGGTTGGGAAAGGCAGATCTCGGTTCCCGGCAGTGGGGACAGGCCCAGACTCCACCAGCAAGAAGCCAGTCGAAGGGAAGCCGAGCAGAGCGCGGGGTGTGGCGAGGAGGAGGAGAAAGGGCGGATCCCCACGCCGGGTCCCCTAGGCTTCGCTTAGCGGTCCTCAGCTCCACCCCGGGAGGACGAAAAGAGGGGAATGGTGGTCTCATTGATCCGCACTCCTCGTACTCTTGCATGGGCGTGTTCCAGCGGAGTCCCGTTCGTTTCTCGGTCTTCATCCTAATTCTATCTCATCCCAGGTATAGGTGTGCTATTTAAAAGGGTTCTGTGAACTTATCAACCAGGGAAATTCTGGGTTTGACAGAATTCAGCAGTTCTTTTTCATTAAATAGTTTCTGGAGACTTTGTTAATATGCACTTTCTTTTACTTTTCTTTTTTCCTTTCTTTTTTTTTTTTTTCTTTTCTTTTCTTTTTTTTTTTTTTTTGAGACAGAGTCTCACTTTGTTGCCCTGGGTAGAGTGCTGTGGCGTCACAGCTCACAGCAATCTCCAACTCTTGGACTTAAGTGATTCTCCTGCCTCAGCCACCAGGCACCAGCCACAACACCCGGCTATTTGTTGTTGTTGTTGTTGTCATTGTTGTTGTTGTCGTTGTTTAGCTGGCCAACGCCCTACCCACTGAGCTACAGGTGCCGCCTAATATACACTTTCTAATCATAACTTTTACATTTACTTTGTTATCATATGTTTTTTAATGATTTTGGGGGGGTTTTGTTTGTTTGTTTTGTAGAGACAAAGTCTCACTTTATCGCCCTCGGTAGAGTGCCGTGGCATCACACAGCTCACAGCAACCTCCAACTCCTGGGCGTAGGCGATTCTTTTGCCTCAGCCTCCTGAGTAGCTGGGACTACAGGCGCCTGCCACAACGCCTGGCTATTTTTCTGTTTTGCAGTTCTGCCGAGGCCGAGTTTGAACCCGCCACCTTCGGTATATGGGCGCCCTACTTGATGAGCCACAGGCGCTGCCCTGTATCATATACTTTTAATAATCTTAGGAAGTAACCGTTACCGTCAAAATGTTACAGATGAAGTGAGCTGGCGGTGACTCATCCCTGTCTGTAATCCTAGCACTCTGTGAGGTGGAGGCAGGTGGATAGCCTGAGCCCAGGAGTTTCAGACCAGCCTGAGCAAGAACAAGACCCTGTCTCTACTAAAAATAGAAAAACTGGGAGGGGGAGGGTGGGTGGAGAGAGGGTAAATGGTGGGATCACACTTATGGTGCATCTTAGAAGGGACAGGTGAAACCTACTAAATGCAGAACACAAATTTTTTCACATAATAAACGAGAAAATCTCATGAAAGTTATGTCGAACAGTTGAATGAAAATATTTCAGATTGCTTATGAAGGCTGTACACTGTACCCATGTGTACTGATATTGGGGCCTCAGGCATCTCTTATACATATTGTATATATATACAATATATCACATTGTATATGAAGCCTGCAAACTGTACCATGATTGCACTAATGTACATAGCTATGATTTAATAAATAACTTTTTTTAAAAAAGAAAGAAATATGGCTCCTGGGCCTGAGGAACTGGATTTTAAGTTGTGTTTAATTTTTTTTTCTATTTTAAATACATGTATTTTATTATTCTTCATTACATTATTTCCCCCCACAACCCCCCAGTGGTAAGACAGAATTTATTTACAGAAAAGAATACAGAAAACACTAAAGCTCCTGGTAGAGGGAGAGAATTCAAGTGGGGAGAGAGAAGCTCTCTCCGTTTCTCTCCCAGTCTTTCCCCATCTCCTCCATTAGGCCTTTAGCCTCAGGGTATATATAGGTGTATGGGTTCCTTGGCCAGGAAACGAATGAGTACAGTCCCTTCCGCCGGGGGCAAGGTGAATGAGTGTATCAATGAATAGATACAGTCCACTCATGGAATTGAGGCCTAGGAAATTCACAAGAAATTGACCTAGGCATAGGAAATGGGGGTTCCACATTTAGTCCTAAGTGTAAAGTGAAGGAGACACCAAGGCACAGGTGTCTCCTCAGCAGTTGTCCAGCCTTGTTGGCTATTGGAGCCTCTGGTGGGCGTTGGAGGTCCCCCTCCTTGCCTGTCATCCAGCCAGGCTTTCTTGTCTTAACAGATCAGAAGGATCATCAGAGACATTAGTAAAAGTGAGGCTTAGAACAGTGCATGGGCACTGGGTAGGGCCTGTGAGTGACATTGTCATTGTTGTTTACCTTTAGTTGTGTCTTTGCCCCTTCTACTGCAGAGAAACTCCTTGAGCCTTACTAGGTTCTGGCAGGTAGAGCCACAGCCCCAAGGAACATTTACTTAGTTGTTCCTACTCTGAAGCGCTTCTCCTCCAGCCTGCTTAGGAAGGGCCCTGCTTGTTGGTGTTTGCTGCTTTTAACCTCTGGTGTCTGGAGACACTGCTCAAAGGAGGGCTTCGTTTGGCTGCGATGACCTCCAGAAGCCTTTCAGGGAGGAAGCTGGGCTCGGCATGTCACAGCAGGCAGGCACGGCCTGGGATGTGGGTACTGCGTGCTCCCAGCTGGGAGAGAACCCTGCTCCGTGCTGCTTCCCTCAGTTCATGAGTGGGAAACCTGTTTTGTGAGAGAAATGTCTGGAACTTTCTAAGCCAGGCTTCTGGCTGTGGCTGGTTTTCCTCCAGGATTTGCTTGGTTCTGAGGGCTGTAGGGGGGGTGAGTGGAGCCCCTCACGGGGGTGAACTCGGGTCCTCATGAGGACCTGGAGAGTCCCAGGCTGGGCCACCCATCTCTCTGGAGTTGCTTCCAGGTATCAGTGGGTTGGGGTGAGGAAAGAGTCTGGCCTGGGGGTCCTGAGAATCAGGTTAAGTCAGGGCCTGGCAGGGTGGTGGCCTAGGAGCTCGCAAGGTTGCTGGCTGGCTGGGCTTGTTTTCACAGCAAGGCTGCCTGTTGGAGCCTGTCTGTTAATTGGCAGCGCCTTGGCCTGGTGCCAGGCTGGTCCTGAGAGACGTATAGGGCCACAGAAGGAGCCTGAGGCCTTCCCTGTGGAATGTTCCTTTGGTGATTTGTTCAATAACAGATCCTTTCCATTGGAGACCTTCGACGCTCTCTGCCTGGGAGCCTAGAAATGGCCAGAGAACACTGTGATGGAGCATGTGAGGATAGTCCAGCTGAGGTGTACAGGGACACACCTCTGCCTGTAGGAGGGGGTCGGCATGACCTACCCTTATAGCCTATGTGTTGGCTTGTAATGGCCAATGCACAACGCATGGTGCCATCTGCCTCTTTTGTGGCTTGTCTTTGGACTTGCTTCAGGCAGAGCAAATCTAGACGTGGAGATATTGGTGAAGGTTGCTGAAGCGTGAAGGTTAACGTTGCCTGTTATCATTTATTTTGCTAAGTCTGATAGTGTGTGGGGCAGGGTGGAGAGGGCTGGGGGGATGGGGAGTTAATGTTTAATCAGGGACTTTGGCTGCCAGCTCTGTGCCCAGTGTCCTCTGGCGCTAGAGGGGAGTGCAGAGAGAACACACAGCTGGCATACCTGCCAGCCACCAGACCTAGCACCTCCACCCCAACATACCATGCTGTCCATGATAGGTGTGTGGTCACATGGAGAGGCCATTTTCAGATAACCATGGCCGCGTCCTATAATTGCTGGAGTGTGGCTTATTCTGCCCCATGTGTCCAATACAGGAGCCGCTGGCCACATGGAGTATTTGAAATGGGACTGGTCCAGAATGAGATGTGCCGTTAAGTATAAAATGCACAGGGACTTTGGAGACTTAGTGTGCATACATGCAAATATAAAGTTTCTGACAGTTTTTTTGTTGATTACTTGATTGCTTGCTGAAATGAAAATATTGGGTTACGAATTTATTCTTGTTCTTGCCTTTTCATTATGGCTACTAGAAAACTTAAAATCACATACGTGCCTCACATATTTCTTTTGCTCAGCACTGGTCTAACCATTTTGAATAGGAGTCACGATCCTTAATAGCTTTATATCCGCACTGCGCGTCGTCTGGCCTGTGTGGGCACTTTGCTCTTATTGGATTGCTTGGTCCTCACAGCCTTTGAAGCAGGAACTGCTCTTGTAGCTGGCCAGGTAGAGTTGCCCAGTGGCGGGCAAATGTAAAAAACTTTTTTTTGGGGGGAGATAGAATCTCACTTTGTCACTGTGGGTAGAGTGCTGGGGCATCACAGCTCACAGCAACCTCTAACTCTTGGGCTTAAGTGATTCTCTTGCCTCAGCCTCCCAAGTAGCTGGGGCTATAGGCACCCACCACAACGCCTGGCTATTTTTTGATTATAGTTGTCATTCTTACTTGGCAGGCCCAGGCTGGATTCGAACCCACCAGCTCCGATGTATGTGGCTGGCGCCCTAGCCCCTGAGCTACAGGCACTGAGCCAGAAAAACTTTTTTAAAAATGAAATTACCATTTTTTGATCTCGATTTTTTAAATTTGTTTTTCATTAAATAAAATATTTAGTAAGTATTTTTCATAAAATAGTGCATAATCATTGTAGAAAATTTGGAAATACGGATATCTGTGCTGGTTTCCTTATCCCGTAACACAGTGGCCTGGCATGGAGTGGGGGGCTCGTCTGGGCTCCCCCCTCTGACTGCAGTCCCCACGCTCACCCACGTGTTCCTCACTCTGTGAGCACATGCCCACCTGCCCCAGAAAGCCCACTAAAATGGGGTCTAAAGTAAGAGGATAGTGGTCCTGAGCTGGGTGTGACCTTAGCAGCTCCTGTGAGGAAGGAGGCCCCACTGAGCAGTTGGGATCATTCACTGATTGATTTTTGGACAAGTGAGGTGTTAACTTTGCTTTAGAAGATTTCAGAAGGTGGGGAGGGAGGGCCTGGTACCCCATGGCCTTCAGACCACTGTCACTATGTGCTAGGTGGGTGGGGGCCCTTCCGCTCCTGAGCCAGAGCTCAGCTTGAGTCCTGTGGGTCCCCATGGGCTTGGGTTGGGGACACCCTTACCACCTTTCACAAAGTAGTCCCCCTCCCACCACCTATCGCTCCCTATTCCTGTGGGGATGCCTTTCCGGTTACAGGGAGCTGCATCAGAGGCTTCTGGATCAGTGGCTCTTCGTGCAGACTTGAAGTGGCTAGTGCATTCCAAGGGCATGCCCTCTGTTGTTAGGATGTCCTTGGCCCATGGACCATTGTCAGTCCATCTCCCTGTTTGTGCTTCCTGATACGTTTCCCGGCTATGCCACTTTGGGGACACATTTGTGTGCCTGGGAGCCTGTAGATTATTAAAGGTGGTGGTGGTGGTGGTGGGGGAACGCGTGAAGCTTTTCCGCAGGAAATGTCTACTGGAACCAAATGTTCTCTCAAAACAACAGGTGTGTATCTCGCACCTTTTTTACCCCCTCTCAAAATGTTGGTGAGTCACAGGTGTCCCTGGTTCCGACCGCGTCTCGTGGCGCTGCTCCAGGCCTGGTGGGAGCTGAGCGCTGAGTGCCACATCTTCCTCCTTGCAGGTCTGGCCGTGGGGCTGGGCTTTGGGGCACTGGCCGAGGTTGCCAAGAAGAGCCTCCGTCCTGAGGACTCCAAAGGTGAGCCAGCCGCCGAGGGGCAGTGTAGGCCTCAGCCCCACCTGTGCTCTGGGAGTGGGACCACCCAGGCCCCACTCACATGGCTCCTGTGTCAGTGGTGTCCCTGGGGTGGTAAGGCTGTTCAGACAGATTTACCTGCTTGAGAGGCTTTGTGACTGAAGGCCACTCCCCCTCCTGCTCCCAAGTGGTCACCTGGCCCCTCTTGGCTCCGGCCTGCATGCCACCTCACCCACACACCTGCTTGCACACCTGCTGCACACCTGCCTTTTGCTTCTGCATTTACTTCCTGCCCTGCTTTCCAGGGAGCCCCTGGGGCCTTTGGTCAGGTACCCCAGGTCAGGCACCCCAAGCAAGGTGGGGGATGTAGGTGACTGGGATTGGGGGTGGTCTGTGCTTCTGCGGCAGAACCCACTGGATCCTTCTTGGCGACTCAATGACCTGGGGAGGCTGCAACCTCTCAGAGACTCTGCCTCTGAGGCAAAGATCACACATTGTCTCTGTAGTCCAGGGCCAGGCCTATTGTCAGCATGGTCACCCACCTAGTGGGAGGCCAGCTGCAGGCTGGCCATGCTGAGACTTTGGGGTACTCGTGATGTGGGCGGTACTATCCACCTGTGAGTGGCCAGGCGGGGCCCCTTCCGTAGACTTGGGCCAGGGCAGTGTGAGGTCTGCCCCGTAGGAGTGTTCCCTTAGCAGGGTCTGGGGGTTTTTTCCAAAATATATTTGAAGTTCTGGACTGGGTTGCCCCAACCCAGGCTCATTCAGGGAGTGTCAGCTCATTCTGGTATCTCTTCACTTCTGCCCCGTTTGTGGGGATCACTATATCTGTTATTCTCCTGCACTGCAGCCCCCTAGCCATTGCTGTCAGCTCGGGGTCAGGCTCTCTTGGGGGGCATCAGGGAGCCTGCCATTCACCTGGAGGGCCTCCCTTTTACCCACAGGCACTCATCCCCACAGGCCCTCAAGTACTGGCAACACAGGGCACCATGCATGTCCTTAGAAGGGACCAGAGAGTTTGGCAAGGGTATTTTTAGTGTTGGTTCCAAAACCCTTTGAGAACTGCAGCCTGGGTTTTTCTGGAAGGAGGAGCCAGCCTTCCCCAGGCACAACACCCCTGCTGCCACCCCTGCCCTGACGCTGGCTGCTCTCCATCCTGCCTTGCCCAAGCAGGGGAGAGGCCAGGCTGACTCCAAGGTTATAGCTGGTGTCCTTTGTCAGGGATAGTGATCCCAGGCTTGGGGGTCAGGCGCATAGGCACCATTAGCGCTGAGAGTAGGACCTGTGTTCTCCAGCTTCCTGCCGTGGCCTGGGCACTGACCACGCTGGCTAAGCCTTGCTCCAGGAGAACCTCTCTCAATTGGGGGTTGCCACTGTGCCCTAGGCCCATCCTGTCTCCCCTCAGGTCATTCTCATAGCCACCCATGTCCAAGGCAAGTGACATGCCTGTAGCCTGGGGGGGACACTGGCCTGAATTGGAGAGGGGCTGCCTGGCAAAGCCCAGATTGGGCTGGGCACTGTCCCCCGTCTGAGGAGCGCTGGGGTCAGCCTCAGCCCTGCCTGTGACGGGCACGTCCCCCATCTGAGGAGCGCTGGGGTCAGCCGCAGCCCTGCCAGTGACGGGCACTGTCCCCCATCTGACGAGCACTGGGTCAGCCTCAGCCCTGCCTGTGACGGGCACTGTCCCCTGTCTGAGGAGCGCTGGGGTCAGCCTCAGCCCTGCCTGTGACGGGCATGTCCCCCGTCTGAGGAGCGCTGGGGTCAGCCGCAGCCTTCACTGTGAGGCAGTGAGAGCATCTTCCTCCAGCCTGGGGCAGTGACCTCTCTCCAAGGTCCCCCCTCTTCCTGCCTCTTTCTAGGGCCCCAGCCCCAGGTCTCCAGCCCGTAGGAGTCCCCGGGGGCGAGGAGTGAGTGGCAGGTACACTGAGTGCCGTTCTTCCCTTGATGCTGG
Source organism: Perodicticus potto (assembly GCA_963574655.1). Classification (NCBI taxonomy): domain Eukaryota; kingdom Metazoa; phylum Chordata; class Mammalia; order Primates; family Lorisidae; genus Perodicticus; species Perodicticus potto. Next base: position 17,562 of record CAUYRH010097032.1, read on the forward strand.
CCTGTGCTGGTGCCTGACGTAAGGGATGAGCTAAGGGCCCTTCTGGGCCCTGCTCTCCTGGACTGGCCCTGCCTATGGTCCCAGCTAAGCCTGTATATAGAGCTGTCATCTCTCACCTTCTACTACCCTGTCCTGTCTGGGACCCTGGGAACCAGCCTGACCCCTTTCCACACTGCGGCCTCTAGCTATGGGGCAGCTAAGCCTGTATATAGAGCTGTCATCTCTCACCTTCTACTACCCTGTCCTGTCTGGGACCCTGGGAGCCAGCCTGACCCTTTTCCACATGGCAGCCTCTAGCTATTGGCAGGTCTGTGTGTTGCCCTCAGGGCTCACCCTGCAGTGCAGCCTGTCCTGTCCTGCTGTGTCACAGGCCAGGCCGGATGCACCCCAGGGCAGAGGGCAGTGGCATGGCCACCTCTCCTGTTCCTTTGCTGGGCATTCAGCACAGTTCCATCCCAAGGGCCGAGTCACCCCCTGTGCCAAACTGACAGTGATGCAAGTACCAGGCGGGGTCAGAGAGGGGGAAGCTGCCTGTACCACTGGGGGCTTCTGATCTAACTAGCCTCACAGGACAGGGGGCAGAAGATCCCAGGGCACAGTGGAGGCTCAGTGCAGAGGGTGCTGAAGAGCTCAGGGAGGGCGGAGGGAGCCAGTACCCAGGATCTCTGCTCCACACGGGCCTAGGTTTGGCACAGCTGGCCAGCAGGACTTGGCCTTAGCCTTCCACAACTGCTTTGAGTTGTCACCCTAACACCCCCCCACCCCACCCAGTGTACTGGTCAAAGGTCACCTGTAACCTTGGGGCCACTGCACATTCACTCCTGGTCAGCTGGCTGCACAGAACTGCAGGGGCTTCTGGGCAGAGGTGAGGCGGGCAGCCACCGGGCAGTGCGCTGTCTCTGACCGCGAGCACCCCTCCTTTGATGATAGGGCTGTCACCGCAACTGGCTGCTCCATGTGGCAAATAAACGCTGACCGCAGGGGACATGTGATCTTCATCTAGTACCCACGGTGGGAGGCGTGGGGCAGGGACTTCACAGCCCTCTCCTCAGTCCTGCTGTCCCACCATGCCCTTCCCTGGTCCCCAGGGACTGATACAGAGGGGAGGGGCCCTGTGTGCACGCGTGTCTGTTCTGCACACACACTAGGAGTGCTGGTGCAGTCTGGGCGGCCACTTACTCTACCAGGCAGAGGTGGACATGGAATGTGGTCGTGGCCCAGGCCTGTGCTGGCTTCTCTGGTCATTCTGCCAGCTGGGGACATCCCTCTATCCCATGGGGATTGGCAGCTTTGGGGAAGGGCTGCCTGGGAAATCTCAGAGTGGGTCCCAGGGCGCGGACTGTGGAGATGCGCCCGATCTTTTCCCGTGACATTCCCAGAGCCCCCATTTAGGGCTGGTGACCCCCCTCTCCCACAGGGAAGAAGTCGGTGTTGGACTCCAGCCCCTTCCTGTCTGAGGCAAACGCAGAACGCATCGTGCGCACACTCTGCAAGGTGCGCGGGGCGGCGCTCAAGCTGGGCCAGATGCTGAGCATCCAGGGTGAGTGGCGGACGGGCAGCCAGGCCCAGGCCATGCGAGCGGCTGTCCGGGGCGAGTGGGTGGGAGGGACAAGCATTATCTGGCTCTTGGAGACTGGACTGTGTGGGGATGTTTACAAGTGTCATACCTGGGAGCCTACGGGTGTCTGTCTTGCCTTTCTGGGTAATTTACTCTGAGGTTGTCCCTGCTGTGGTCACAGCCAGTGGAGGAACTCCAGGCCTGCCATGGGATGTGGGTGGGTGACCATGGGGGCACCCCTGGGGCAGAGGTGAGTGTGGCCCCGAGAGCAGGGCTGGAGCCTCAAGCCTCTGGCAGTGTCAAACAGGCAGGAATGGCCATGAAACTGCCGCTGCATGGGGACATCTCAAAGCAGGTTCATCCTCAGAGCCATCAGGAAGCCCCTCGGATCCTGCCAGCGCTCAGCCAGGCAGAGTCAGAACTCTGGGTGGCTGTGGTGCTGGCTATGGGACGCCGCCTCAGTCCTGGGGCCCAGCAAAGGCTTTCGGGAAGGCCCTCAGGCAGAACAGACCTGTAGTCCCTTGGTGCTCACACCCTATAACTCCAGGAATTCTAGAATTGAGGGCTCTGTGCCAGGAGTGTCCTCACAGGACTCCCTGTGAGAGCAGATAAACGGAAACTGAAGCAAGCAGCAGCAGTGGGACTGCGCGGGGCACTCGCCTGTGGCATGTTCTACACCTGTTGACAGTGCTGTCAGAATATTTTGGAAGATTATTTAACCACATAAGAACACCACAAGAGAACATCACCCAAGAAAAGCTAGAATGGTCTCCATGCATGGGATCCAAGCGTGAAAGAAGAGTTTTCTTCTGGAGGTGGTCGCTTTATTTTCTAGACATGCTTTTATACCCATAAAGAACTGCACACATCACGTGTAAAAGCCCATTTTTCTCAGGTTGCTGGGCTGAGAGTTCAGGGCCCCTGGCTGTGACTGGGCTGAGCACCACCTGCTCGAGGGCTTGAGTGAGACCCAGGCACAGGATTCTCAGGGTCAGGACTCCTGGTGGGTGGCTCTGGATTTAGCAGTTGGCTGCTGTGCCCCATGAGTGCCCAGCCTGGGTCACTGCAGCCCAGGGTCCCTGCTGAGGGCCCTTGCTCACGGCCTCTGGAGCCCACGAGTCAGGTGGGAAGGAGGCTCCAAGGAGCATGGAGGAATCAAGGCTGGGCCCGTCGCTCTGAACCTTGGCTTCCTGCATGGGGAAGGGCGAGGCAGCGGGAGCTCCCAGGGGCCGGCTGTGCCAGCCGTTGGGGTGGTCTCCGCTCTTTGCTGTGTGCTCCTTCTCAGCAGAAGCCCCTTGACCCTGACTTCCCTCCTCCTCCCAGATGACGCTTTCATCAACCCCCACCTGGCCAAGATCTTTGACCGTGTGAGGCAGAGCGCCGACTTCATGCCGCTGAAGCAGATGACGGTAAGGTGGATGGGTTGGCGTCACCCGGCAGCAGGGCTTGTCGGGGTGGGATGGGGTGGGCTGTGCATGCCCCTCAGGATGCTTACGCCCTGCCTTGGCCTTTCCCTTTAGAAAACTCTCAACAGCGACCTGGGGCCTAACTGGCGGGACAGACTGGAGTACTTTGAGGAACGGCCCTTCGCTGCAGCTTCTATCGGGCAAGTGCACCTGGCGCGCTTGAAGGGCGGCCGCGAGGTGGCCATGAAGATCCAGGTCAGTGCCCTGGTGTACATGTGGCTTGTCCCATGGGGCTGCTGCACCCCACTTCCCCTAGGGTACCTGTTCTCCCAGGCAGGAGCAACTGGTCAACACTGGAAGCTCATTTGCTGAATGAGCAACTGGGAAGTGTGGAGCAGCCTCCCAGAAGCCTGGTTTGGGGTGGGTGGGAACAAGAGACAAGTGATTGATTATCTACCTTTTGGGGCCCTGAGCTGGTTGTGGTTCCTGGAACGAGATGGGGTGGAGTAGATGATGGCCGACAAGGTTGTGAAGGGCTGGGGTTGTGGCAGCAAGTGGTCAGACCTGGTCAGCCTGGGATAACTGCCCCCATCCCCGCAGTACCCTGGAGTGGCCCAGAGCATCAACAGTGATGTCAACAATCTCATGGCCGTGCTGAACATGAGCAACATGCTTCCAGAAGGTTTGAGGCTGGGTGGCTGGTCAAGGGTGAGTGGGTGGCATGGGCTCTGGGGGCTGCATCTCTGCGGAGCCCCTGCCCACTGTGGTGCTCTCTCCCACGGCCAGGCCTGTTCCCTGAGCATCTGATTGACGTGCTGAGGCGGGAGCTGGTCCTTGAGTGTGACTACCAGCGGGAGGCTGCTTGTGCTAAGAAGTTCAGGTGTGGCTCCCCGCTGGGCCCCCTGCCTGTTCCCACTGGGGAGGCAGAGGGCTGCTTTGGGCAGCCTGTTTGGGGCAGTGGCCCCTCCAGCCCTGAGGGGCAGATGGCTGGGGTTGTAGCCTGGGCCCAGAGTAAAGCATGCCTAATGGCCTGTCCTCAGCGGGGAGGGTGGGCAGGGTCTGTGGCCGAGGTGTGACTTCCTACCCCTACCCAGGGAACTGCTGAAGGACCACCCCTTCTTCTACGTGCCTGAGATTGTGGACGAGCTCTGCAGCCCCCACGTGTTGACCACAGAGCTGGTATCCGGCTTCCCCCTGGACCAGGCCGAAGGGCTGAGCCAGGAGATTCGGAATGAGGTGAGCCTGGGTGTCCCTGTTGTGCGTGCCCTGAGGTGCTCCCTGTGGCAAGGGGGTGGGTATGAAGGAGTGCCAGTGAGACTTGGGATGGGGTGGCGGGGAAGCCGCTAGCTTCCTCTACCCAGGTGGCACTGGAAATCTAACAGGGCCCTGGGCAGAAGGTGGGGTGGAGGACACAGGGATTGGGCCACCTGGAACTGCCTGAGACAGGACCCCTGCCCCTCCCTAGATCTGCTACAACATCCTGGTTCTGTGCCTGAGGGAGCTGTTCGAGTTCCACTTCATGCAGACAGACCCGAACTGGTCCAACTTCTTCTATGACCCTCAGCAGCACAAGGTGAGCCCCAGGAGGGGTGCCCTTAGCTGGGCTTGAGAGCACCGTGGGCATTGGGTGTATCGGCTCCTGGCCTGCCTCTTGTCTCATGGAAGTCACCAGAGAGAAATGGGCTGTGGCATCGGGGGCCCTCAACACCCTCCTTGCCCCTCACCCACATCCTGGAGCACCGACCTTCCCTACGGTCTCCATCCCCAGGTGGCCCTTTTGGACTTCGGTGCAACACGGGAATACGACAGATCCTTCACGGACCTCTACATCCAGGTAAGGTCAGGAGGCGGGCCCTGGTCTTGGCCGTGTTTTTCTGAGGCTGGGACAAGATGCGGGGACTCGGAGAAGGGCTGGTGGCAGCGTGCAGGCTCCCAGGTCGGATCTTGAGGGGGGAGAGGGCGTGAAGGTGGGTGGGTGGGTTTGTGTCCTGCCCCGCCCCACGGGGGCCTCCTATGCTTCTGCTCAGATCATCAGGGCTGCTGCTGACAGGGACAGGGAGGCTGTGCGGCAGAAATCCATTGAGATGAAGTTCCTCACTGGCTACGAGGTCAAGGTGAGCAGTGCTGCCCGGGGCTGCCCCAGGCCCTGTTGGGGCGGGTGTGGACTGCGTCTTTCTTTGAAACCTGAAGTAGAACCTCAGTAGATAATGGATGAAAGCTCAAAGCTCAGGGGACAGCTGCCTCCTTGGGCACATTCTGAGAGCCGGGCCCTGGTCCAGCCCGATGCCTATGTTCTCTGTAACTTCTTCCAAGTGGGCAAGTAAGGTGGGTGCTTGGGGGACTTGCTGTGATGCTCTCATCCCTGTCTCTCTCTCACCCTGCTGAAGAACAGAGCAGCTGCCAGGAGAGGGAGCCTCCTTCCCAGACCGCCATGCGAGGCCTCAGTGGGGAGGGGCTGGGAGAAGCCTCAGGGCTTTATAAAGGAAGGGGGATGTTGTGTGCTCCTGTCACCCAGAAGCCACTCAGAGAGCAGCACTTTCTTCTCCTTGGGTTCATCACCTGGCAAGTTGGCCATCTCGGCTGTTGAGTGCGTCACACTCAGCGCAGCAGCCCGCAGCAGCTCCCTGTGGCCTCTTCCTTACCGCCACTTCTGTGAGCTTGACTCCTGGCTGCTACCCCACTCTCTGGGACAGCCCATGGTGGGCACCCCCCTGCCCCACGCTCTGCTGGCTCAGGCATGTCTCAGGTTCCTCCGGAGCTACCAGTGCCCTATGGGCAGACACCCAGTACCGAACCTGGCACCCAGCAAAAGACCACTGGCTGTGTCCTCGGTCCACTTTGATAGGCGCCACCACCTAGGGTCTGTGAATTCTGTTCTTTTTGGCCAGAACAGTATTTTAAAAACACTTTGCAGCTGGGTGCTATTGGGCAGGACTCATATTCTGCCTTCTGCCCCAGACTCCGTTGGTGTCACCTCAACCTAGTTCACATATTTTTTCCTGACCCTTATGGGTTAGACTTCATCACTACTAGTTACAAACAAAACCCGCACCTGCTTGACGTTCCCCTCAACTTCTGAGTGGAGCTTTTACTGAGCACAGGGCTTGGGGCACAGTGGGAGAAACCCAAGGCTGGGTCGAGGCTCCTGAATCTTGCTGCCATTTACCCTCCTCTCTTGCCCCCAGCTCATGGAAGATGCCCACTTGGACGCCATCCTCATCCTGGGGGAGGCCTTTGCCTCAGAAGAGCCCTTTGATTTTGGTACCCAGAGCACCACGGAGAAGATCCACAACCTGATCCCCGTCATGCTGAAGCACCGTCTCGTCCCCCCACCCGAGGAGACCTACTCCCTGCACAGGAAGATGGGGGGCTCCTTCCTCATCTGCTCCAAGCTGAAGGCCTGCTTCTCCTGTAAAGCCATGTTTGAGGAGGCTTACAGCAACTACCGCAGGAGGCAAGCCAAGCAGCAGTAGCCGCCGACTCCCGTGTGGGCAGACGGGGCATCCAGCTGTGGGTCACGCCCAGGCCGGCTCAGGGGCAACTCTCTGTCCTCACACAGGCTGAAAACCAGCAGGGAGATATGTCAAGGCTTCACTTACTCCTTTGCCCAGTAAGCAAAGGTGGCTGGTTCTGACCAGGGCTTGAGGGGAGGCTACTTGGAGCCCCACAGCCTGCACTTTACACGGTTTTTGTTGCTAAATAAATGGTTGTAGGGCGAGAAGTCCAAGAATGAAAATGAAACCCTACTGCTGTCAGAATCTGCCTGTTGTTTGTCCTTTGAAATAACTCTAGATTGAAAGGCAATTTTATTTTCTTTTTCCTAATGTGAATGTTAAACAGAAATGAGAATGCTTACTCCTTCATATCCTTGCCACGAAAACAAACCAAAAACCAAGAAAGATTTTTTTTGATTCATCAACTGTGTAGTATAAAGTATGTGTGCCTATGTGTTTCTAGAATGAGATCTGTTTCCTGCTGTTCTCCTCTCCAGCCTGTGGTCTGGAGCCAGGATCAGTGCTGATCAATAGTGCCAATGCGTACTCCTTCACCTCTGGGCCTGCTCTGCTAGGCTTTACGTTCTTCTGACAACTGAATGTTTCCGAAGAATCGCTGCCTCACAGGGGAGGAGCTGGGAGCAGCAGGCCAGGGAACTGGCGACAAACACCCTGTCTCTGCTGCTGGAAGGCCCCTCCCTGCCAGGGCCACTGCCAGAGGAGAGACAAGTGTCACTGGTTACACCGAAGTGTCGTCACAAGCTCTGAATTTTTGTACAAGTCTTGAAACTAATTTGTTTCAATTCAATAAAAGTGCTTGTGAAAAGGGCTTTGGTGATTGTACCATTTTCTATGCTTTATGAATTTTGGAGAATGTTGGCCCATACCTTCTAGCATTGTGGTGGCTTTTTCCCCAAAGGGTTCTCTGACCAAGGCTGACATCACAGCCTGTTCACAAGGCTTGCACCTGTCCCCCGTGTGAAGTCCTCAGTCCCTGAATGTGGAAGGTTCAGCCACCTTCAGTGGAAAAAAAGGGTGGGGGTTAGATGGAGGATGGAAGGAAAAACTTCTGCAGCGTCACTGCCTCAGCCTCCCTGCAGGCCCCACATTGGTGATGGTGCACCTGCCATCAGGCCCACATCACAGTGGGGCCAGGCCACACATGTTTTCTTTTGTACCTTGGCAGCAGCACATGAATGACTCCCCATGTCCTCCTAGCACCGAAAGACGTGGCACGGGACCGTGGCGAATCACGGCCTGGTCCCCTGTGCACAGCAGCACAGAGGGAAGGAGTCACGCTCCGTCAGTCCACTCTGATGGTTAGTAACAATGACGAAACCGCCACAGGCTACATGTTATTCTAAGTACTGTTCAGCATTAACTCCTCTGACACTCAAAGTAGGCATTTTTATAGAGAAGAAAACTGATGCTTAGAGATTAAGTGTTGGCACTAGGATCTAGAATAAGACAGTTTGTTTTACCATCTACTCTAGTCTAGTCTAAACCCAGGGCAGGTGGACTGTGGTACACGGGCCAAATCTGGCTGCTGTGCTGCTCTAAGCACAGCTGTATTAGGCCACAGCCACTCATTCATTGCATATCAGACTAACTCTGTTCCCACACTGTCATGGCATAGTGGCTGCAACAGATTATAAGGCTGACAAAGCCAAAAATATTAACTTGCCCATTACAGAAAAAGTTTGCCAAGACCTATTCTAAACCACTGCCCAGCTGCTGCCCCTACAGCCAGCATATACTATAATAAACCAACAGGTAAGTCAGTCAAAAATGACAATTATATGGGAAAAGGAAACAGGGAGGGGTCTCCAGGGGTCTCAGGAGTATCATTTAACTGCTGCCCCACCTGCCACGTTCTTGGATGTACCATTCTAACTCAAAGCAGTTGACAGTAACTCTTGTTTTACTGGCTACTGATTTTCTTCAATAAGCAGACATAAAATTAAATTGCTCCCATATTTACACCATCAGGGCCACCCATGAAATCTCACACAGGCAAAGCTTGGTCTTGCAGACTAAGTAACAATAATAGGGAAGTTCTGACCAGAAGAGAGGAGTTGGAAGCATCAAGAAAATTTAATACTATTCTTACCTGAGCTAAGGAAGAAATGGTGAAAATCCTAAATTAAATCCCAGGTGGCAAAACTAACCCCCTGTCCTTCGGCAGTGCAAGGAAGAAGCTTGGAGGAGGAGGGAAACCAGGAGAAAGCAAGATCAAATAAGACATGGAAAGTCAGTCACTATTGTCCCATTCCTTAAACTTCTTAAAGGGAGGGGGGGAAAAAGACCAAATACCCAGATCTAACAGTTCCCTGTTTTATTGCAATACATCAAAGTCTGGTTAATATTAAGTGATACCAACATAAAATACTGGTGAAGAGTCCTGTTACATTTTTTACTATCCCACCTTAAATATTTCTGTGCAAAAGGATCCACATCATTGTTTAGTAGCAGAGAATCTCTTATAAAGTTCCCTAAGACAGAGGGCATAAAACCAAAAAAAAAAAGGAGTGATAAGGGGCCAAAGCAGTATCTTTTCCCCTCTATAACACACATATTGTCAGCATTATATTCTAAACAACAAAAAAAATGATTACACCTAGGCCATGCAAAACTGTACAATAATATTACAATGAGAAAAACTCTTAAAAATTTATAAAATAAATGATATTACACTATCAAATAAAAAGGCAGGTCATTTTGTTTTCATGAGATTTCAGGTTGATTTGAGTCAGTTTCCCCACACTGCAATGGCGCCGTGTGTAATGGTTGTCCCTGGGAGGAAGCGGCGAGCCGGCTACCACCTGTACCCCCGCGGACGCGAGGCTCTCCTTACTGAGCAGGAGTCCACAGAGAACTCTGGACTTGAGTAATAATTAAAGTCATAACAAGGAAAGAGGTTTTTAAATGGGCTCAATCAAATGTCATGCTGCTTATCTAAATCACGGTTGGGCCAGAGACAGGTGGGAGAGTGAAGTGCCCTGTCGTGTTTAGCGGATGTGGCTACGGCCAGGGCGGAGCTGCAGTAGGAGCGTCGGGCTGCTGAGCCCTCTGTCCAGAGAGGGTGGTGAGCCCTGTGCTTGGGAAGGCCACTCACCTGGGGACAACAGCGCGCGTCAGGTACTGCTGCATTTTGTGGGTTAGGATGTCCTCCCACCCCTGCTCTAGCCTTTCCTTAATAATACCTGAGATTCCACATAAAAGCAACTGGTCTTTCCCAGAAATAAATGTGGCCACTAAGTAACAAAACGACATGATTCTAACCATATGGAAGGGGGGCTGAGAGCCAGCTGGAAATGACAGATTATTGTTGTAAACATGAAAGGAATTTCAGATTCTCTATTGAAGCTCAAGTATAAGAACTGGTTGGAAAACCAAATAGATGGGCCATTTTTAGTTGCATCTCATAGTCTTAAATCTGTGCTTCCCTGGGAAAGGACATTCATCACCAAGTGTACGGGTCTCTGTGTATAAATACATGTATATTTAATAACTAAAGCGAACTCTGGTTTAGCAACCACTTGACAAGGAAGAAGGCTTTTGTTTTTTGGCAAAAAGAAATATATGTGTTTTATATACCCAAAGCACATGATAAGATTAGTCAAAATTCAAGAGTAGATAAATTGGCCACACACAGATAGCACCAAATACCAATGCATACAGACTATCCCAGAAATGCCACTGAATGTTTTTCTACTGAGAAATTAGTTCCTGCTATCATATGCATTTTTAAGATATCCTGCATGGAAACAAAAGATGACTTCAGACAGTGACAGGACACCGTTTCTGTGATCTATGTTTTCTGTTTCCCTGGAACCCATTCCCCACCTTTTCAAATCATTCCTCTCAGAAGCTTCTGAAGGTGACAGCCTTCATATTTAAGCATAGGCTAAGTCCAGTAGGAAAATCCTCCCCCAAATTATTACCCCAGGAGTATTTCTCTCCAAAGTCCTGCTTTTAGAATCTAAACATATTTGGGACTGCTCTTTTATGACCAATGAGACTACTCCTGATGGCAGTGGAAAAATCAAAGTGCCCTGGAGCAACTCATGGGGTGAAGGTGAACAAATTGCCCAGTTCTCCTGGCAGCCAAGAGAAGCCTCAGTAGCTCTCTGCTGGCTGGAGGGTGAAAAGCATGGAGTGGAGCCTAGATTTTAGGTAGGGTTGTATTTTGATCCTAAAAGCATCCTTTGGAAAATAAGCACCTATAGGCAACAAAAATTCACAATTTATTAACTAATGGCTTAGTTGCAGAGTCCTGTCAGCTTTGAATCTGTCTCTACTCTGCCTGGGAAGAGAGGGGAGGGTGAGGGGAGAGGAAAGGTGGCTGGAAGGGGGGAGGGCAGCCGTACTGATACATATACGAGGAGCACGTCCAGTCTATGAAGATTAGGTCAACTGAAGGAGGTGGTCAGCTGGGGGAGGTTCTACTGTTATTTTTATTTCCTTATGTGCTTAACTGATCAAATGATTCTGGAGAAATAAACTCTTCTGGTTCTGCACCTCATTTTCTCATGGCAATTAAAACAGAAGTAATGCAATTGGAAAGGAGAGACGCCCAGCACAGCAGCAGTGGAGAGGAACCGTCAGACGGTCGTTCTGGGTTGACTTCCTGCCTGTACTCTGGGGTTAATCACAGCCATTGTCCACTGGGTATAAGAAAGAATATTTGGTTAAGGCTGTTCAAGTCCTTGCTTTTGAGGTTTTACGTTATTTGGTAATAAAAACCTTTTCCCCTAGGCTATCTGAGGAAGCCCACACCCACGGTCAACAAAGAGATTCCTCCCTGGGAAGCTTTCTCTAGCCCCGGGATGGACATCCTGCTACAGCGTAGGGAGAAACAGGATTATCCAGGAAGAGAAGCATTCCAATGAGCCTTTCTGTGGACCTTCAGAAGCCATGATACTCTCGTGGCCCTTTCAGCCAGAAGGGATCAGAGGGGCCAGAACTGTATTTCTACATTCATCAGCAGAAGACATCAAAACATAATAAAAAAATGAGAAGTGTGATTCAAATTCTAACCACTAGAAAAAGGAACATCTTGGGTAGAGGTGAGTTTGCCTTTTGATGCTGCTGCTGAAGTGGCTTTAAATGTTAAGATTCTGGAGCCCAGGTCACACTGCAAACTAAAGCTCCTCGTGGCGGCAGCCTGTGACCAGCCCGAGGACAGGGCCTAAAGAGATCTCCAATTTCTCTCCCTCTCTCTCTCTACAAATTATCTTGAGGACTGTGTATCCTTTATGTTACTTAATTAGTTGGGAAACAGATGAGAAACAACACATTTATTTAAATTAAATGATCTCTCTCTTATATATGCATCTGTCTTTCACTGAATACAAGATGCTTCTTTTGACTATATACATTCGGTATTTAACTTCTACATTTATGTATTCACTTAAACTCTGTACTGTAGTAAAATATGCATTGTTTTAATTCATAAGGATTTCCTGGCAACAGTCAGGTTGACTCTGTGGTTGCTGAATGAGCTTAGTGTGTCACTCCAGGGTCGGATCCTCCACTTGTGACACGGAGAATCCCATAAGCTAGTTTAGGACTCTAATGCGACTCTACTGTGAAAACAAAATCTGTCTAGTCTTATTCTTATCACTTACATTTGTGGAATCTGTCTATTTAAGCTACCTTTTGGGGAAGGAGTAAAATAGTATTAAAAGCAACTCTAAGAGTATGGAATGAAATCAGTATTAATCTAAGCTGTTTAATGAAAGTCTGCCTTTGCTGCTGCTGCTGCGGCCAAGGGGGCGTGGATCTGTGAGTCATGCTGTCAGAACTCCCGAATCCCTGCCCTGCTGCTGCTGCCAGCCCCTGGTCTTTTCAGGCTGAGTTGGAGCTAAGGGATGAAAGTGGGAGAAGAGGTGGGTGGAGGGGAGCGGAGGGCGAGAGCTGCCCGCTGCCCAGGTCTCAGCACTTAGAGCAGCTCACGGGTCCCAGCTCCCACGGTCGGTGCTCTCCAGAGAGAGGCTCTTGGTCTTTCGGGGTGAAATTGGGCTTGGGGGGCTGCTCAGGTTGGAACTGTTGGAAGCTGTGGAATGCCTCGGAGAATCAGAGTCCTGTAAGGCCCAAAGTAAAATGTTAAGGAGAAGCAGAGGGAGAAAGGAAGACAGGAGGGCTCAGGTTACCAGCCCTGACCAAATAACCACACAGGGCTTCAAGATGACCACGAGGCACAGAACGTAACACATGTTCAGGCCTTTGGAACTACAGGTATTTCATACAAAAACTGTCAGACGTCTAAATATCCCTGGAATATTACAGGCTGTAGCCCGAGTGACCGGCTCTGCTGCCCCCTGGTGGAGAGTGGCTGCCGACCCCTGCTGCACCTGAGGCCAACCTCTCGGTGTTGGGATTACTCGGGTGAATGCTCCAGTCTTTGTGACAGAAGCCGTACCCAAACCCCTGCCTCTAGGCACAGTGCTACTCACCTCTCCATCATAGTCCCTGGCGGGGGCATCACTTCCTTGGTCCATGCCTCCAGAAGACAAAGAGCCCTCTGATGGGGAGGGCATGGGCTGCCGCTTTGCACTGTAGCTTCCTCCAGAGAATTCCCTCTTTAATGCACTGCCATTCTGTGTGGACGACCCTACAGCACATCATGCAGGCAAAATTGTATATATATGGAAAAGGGGGTGTGCCCACTCAGTCTGTTAGCATTAGATCATCCCTTTCTGTCCAACCATACTTCTACATGGCCGGTCATGCTTTGTTGAACCTAAGCATAAAGATGGACAATTTTCTCTGTTTCTTTGAGTTTTTATTCTGACAGTTCCTGTGTATACACATCAAAATGAATAAGCTCCCATGCGGTTCCTGTGTATACACATCAAAATGAGTAAGCTCCCATGCAGTATGATTAACAGCATACTGCAGAAATGATGGCACAACACACGTTAGGTTATAAGAACACAGATGCTTCTGTCTCTGTGTCTCAGGTCACCTGCTCTGGGGGAAGCCAGCTACCATGCCAAGGACACTCTGGCAGTGTATTAAGTCCACATCGGTGAGGAATAGAGGCCTCCAACCAACAGTCAGAGAGAACTCAGGCCTCCCACAGCCACAACCATGTGCGCGAGCTTGGAAGCAGATTCTCTCGTACAGGTTTTTTTTTTTTTTTTTTAGAGACAGTCTCACTATGTCACTCTTTGGTAGAGTGCTGTGGCATCACAGCTCACAGCAACCTCCAACTCTTGGGCTTAAGTGATTCTCTTGTCTCAGCCTCCCAAGTAGCTGGGACTACAGGTGCCTGCCACAACGCCCGGCTACTTTTTTTTTTTTTGTATTAGTCATTGTTCAGCAAGCCCGGGCTGGGTTTGAACCCACCAGCCTCTGTGTATGTGGCAGGTGCCACTGAGTATAGACGTTGAGCCATTTTTTTCTTTTTTTGAGACAGGGTCTTACTCTGTCTCTCAGTCTAGAGTGCAGTGGCATCATCTACCTCACAGCAACTTCAAAACTCCTGGGCTTAGAGATCTTCCTGTTAAGCCCAGGAGTTGGAGGTTGCTGTGAGCTGTGACGCCACAGCACTCTACTGAGGTCGATAAAGTGAGACTTTGTCTCTTAAAAAAAAAAAGAGATCTTCCTGCCTCAGCCTCCTGGTAGCGAGGACTATAGGCACAGGCCACCACACACAGCCAATTTTCCTATTTTTTGTAGAGATAGGGTCGTGCTTTTGCTCAGGTTGGCCTCAAATGAGCCTCCTGCTTCAGCCTCCCAAAGTGCTAGGATTACAGGCATGAGGCACTGTATCCAGTCTCTAGTCACAAATGACCCTGAGGTAACTGCAGCCCCAGCAGAGACCTTGACTGCAACCTCATGAGAAATCCTGAGCTAGAAATATTTAGCCTAAGATACTCTCAGATTCCTGATGCTAAGAAACTGTGTGAGATAATAAATGTTTCCTATTTTAAGCTTCTAAGTTGTGGGATAATTTCTTATGCAGCAAGAGATAACTAACACAGCGTCATTCATCTTTATATCGCCAGACCCTGAAATCAATACCTGGCCTGTTTGCTGAATGAACAACAAATGGAGGAAACCCAGTCTGCACAGGAGACCTGAATTCCAATATCTAACATTCAAGAATACAAGATAACAATAAGTTTTCTGCCTGAATGGCTTTAAAAAAAATACTTTTCTAGACAGGATTTTATTCTGTTGCCTGGGCTGAAGTGCAGTAGCTCAGTCACAGCTCACTATAACCTTGAACCCCTGAACTCAGGCAATTCTCTCACTTCAGCCTTCCTCGTGGCTGGGACTACAGGATGTGCCACCAACCCTGGCTAATTTTTTAATACTTTGTAGAGATCCACCCACTTTCACTTCCCTAAATGTTGGGATTACAGGCATCAACCACCGCACTCAGTTAAATAACTTTTTAAATGTGATATTGGGGGATTTAATGCAACCAGTTTCTCTTAGAGTTTACTTGTATGGAAGTGAAGAAAGGTTTTACTGGAGTTGCAAGTGACACATTTCGGGACTGCACTGATGTCGACACACTCAAGCTACATTCTCTTGTACTGTTAACCAGCGCCATGCTACTGGGAAAGCACACTGGAGAAAGTTACAGAAAAGCCATCTTTTGGCCAAGAACAGTTTTCCTCAAATCAACAGCTATATTGATCATTTGACGGTCTATAATCTCATTGCTACTAATCTAGGAACTATCAAAGATCACAGTGAATCTGATGAAACCCAATTTTAATTTCTTTTAATTAGCCAGATGTTCCATCTGTACATTCCTCTCACTCTCAGCACCCTTGCATACTTTTACTCTGGTAGACAATATCTTCTCTCCCCTCCTTTCCCCACCAAAAAGTTGCTCCTGGGCAGCAGCTGAACATTTGTCCACCATGGAGCATAGTTTTTTTTCTCACTATAGTCCTTTAGCTTAAGGCTATATTCAAAATATAGAAAAGAGATGTTGCAATTTGGGGTAGAGTGAAAAAACAAAACAAAACAGCTTAAGAATAAAGACTGTGAGCCACATGTAAACAGGTGCAAGGTCATATATGACTTCACTCCTGGTACCTTAGCAGAAGAGTTGGTGTCAAATGGAGCCACAAAAATGTGTACTGAATGATCAATGTTATCTCACTGTAGTGGTAAATGGGTACATTCCTGAGTCCATTCCTGAGTCCATTCCTGGCCTTCTTCCAGCATATCAAACCTGCTACTGTTTTTCCTGATTTGGGACCTCTGCACATACTTGGAATGTCCCACCCCAGACCCCTCTCAAACCATGGTAAATGGGAGTAGATTTTACCCTAATACTTTAGCAGAAACCAGGAGTCACCTTTAACTCTCCTCTGCCTTACTTTCCCACAACTAAGTCATCATCAAGTCTTACTGTTTCTACCTCTGAAAATACTGGTGAAGAATCTACCTCCTTCTCCCCCTTCTTTGCCACTGCCACATCCCAAGCCCTATCCACTTCCACCCGGACCTATCCAGACGCTGCCTTCCACTCTCACCCCAATCCATTCTCCATTTGGCAGCCAGAGAGATCGTTTAATGAACGCAAAATGAATAAAGATTCTTTCCTACTTAAAACTCCTCAAAGGCTTCCTCTTTGAATTTGAATTAAATAAAAACTCTTACCTTAGTCTACAAGTCCCTGCTGATCTTTTATCACCTGATAAAAGTGCCATCCTGATCTTTTATCCCCATATCAAGTCCCATCCTGAACTATTTTTGGTCCCCCCTTACCACTACCATGTAGTCACACTGGTCTTCCTCCACTTAATCATATGTAACTCAAACATGTCTCCACCTCTTGGAAAGGGATATAATTTTTCCTAATTGTTGTAAGGAGGAATTCATCCCCAACATTCCTTGTTATCATAACCTGTTTATTTCTTCTGAGCACTTAACATCATAATTTGTAAATATATTTGTCTGAATTTCTCCCAGATGGCCAGTAAGCTCTAGAAGGACTCTAGGTAGGACTCTTTTCTTAACAACTGCATTTCTGTCTACTAGGTATCACCCATGAGGGTCTGAGACACTGCAGCCACGTGAGAACAACTGAGCATGTGTGAGTGAAGACCACATCACCCACGGGCCCGCCAGGGAGCACCTTCCTGCAGCCGGGGCCACTTACTTGCTGACAGGCCACTGCTAGCGCTCATGGAGCGGCCTGGTTCAGGGCGGGATTTGGTGATAGATGGAATACTGACTGAGCCACTGAATACTGTCCGACTTTCCTGAGGCCGAGGATTCTAAAAGCAAAAGGTAAAGAGATATTCTTCAGCTAGAAAGAAACTGATTTTCTGTGAGATGTCTATTTTTCACTATAATTATCAAGCAAAAAAATTGTCTTGACCAGAAGGACACAGAGGAACAGATTATATAAATCTCTCCTCACCCACAAAAGTAAAACACTAACGTAAGGTAAATCTCACCCTAATCAAGAATAAGTACTTGAAATCTTTATCAGTAAGTAGAATTTTGGAGGGTTGCGAAAACATTAAGTAAAAGTTACATGGTTAGATGTGACAGGGAAGTACAGAATTACATGGACATTTGCAGACTACTGAAACAAAGCTTTGTACTATGTCTGACTTTTTTTTTTTTTTTTTTTTGCTTAGGAGGACTGAGCAGAAGAGTAAGTCCACTTAGAGAGAATATGGAGAGAATGGATTATTCTCTCTCTTATCACACTATTATAATTACAATGATACTCTCCTCAAGCCAATGTTTTCTTGATGTAACACTGAATGAGCAGTCACACGCTCACAGCACAGGTGCCAGGCACAGTCTTTACTGACCCACGGAGTAGCAAAGTGAGTCAGAAATATGACTCCCAGCCTGGGTGAAATTAGTAAACTTGGGAATATTAGTTTGAAAAGATTTTCACCTAATTATTGGGTGATTTTGCTGGGACATGGGCCACAGAATGTTCTGCTAATCACAGACACCGGAGGAGAGCCCTGGAGCAGGTTTGCTGGGTGAGCCGCCTGGGCACAGCCGAGAACAGAAGCTCACAGTCTAACGGCTGTGACGCCTATTACACCAGAATGGGGGATGCTGGGTCTGACAAAACTCCAGAGGAGGAAAAAATATTTCAGTACTCTTTGTAAATCCTGAATTAGGCAAACTTCATCTGCCATATTATTATTAATTCTTTTACCATTCACAATGCTTTCTCTATTTGTTGACAAAGTCCCAGCCTCTGTAAGCACCTACTGAAGCAAATGGTCTGGATTTGATTTCTTATTTAAAAACAGATTTGCATTTACTTCTTTGGAAAATTTATCTATTCCTTCTTAATGTTTCTTTCATTGCCACAAAAATGATGGTAATTTTACTAGCCCACAGTACCTATTTTCAGGCGGCCTCCCCTTTGTCAGCTGCTCACAGAGGAAATGATGTAAGGCAGCAAGCCGGCTGGTGAGCCAGGCCGAGGGAGACCACCACTCGCACCCCAGCTGCAAGCTGACCGGCAGCAGGCCTGGGGTTCGCTACACTCTGAGCTTCTGTTCCTCAGTTGTTTTATGGGGATAATAACTGCCTCACAAGGCTTTCCTAAGAATTAAAGTAATCATACTCTTATAATAAAAAGAAAGCACTTAGCCCTGTCTGACTAGGTGTCCTGTCTTTCCCCTGCTCTGATGATGACCTTATACCGCCATCTGCACTTACCACTTGAACCCTCCCAAATGCCATTCTGCTGGGGAGAAAAATCACAAATTTCATAAGTGTTAAAATAAGACCATAACTCTATGAAGAAATGCAATAAAAATCACACATTAAAAGTAGTCAAAAACTCAAGTTTTGTGACTTTCCCAAAGGACTGATTTGTTAAGTAAAGCCAAATGACAAATCTAAGTTTGAATACAATGTGCAACCTGCCTTTGAAAAGAGATGCTCTCCTCACATAAAGCTGTAGGCTAGCCTTCACCTTCTCTACACTGTCAGAAAACCATAGTCACAGCCAATGACACATGACAAAAGTGACCGGAAAATAAATTTATCAACTTGTTCTCTAAGTACTATAGTAATTCATTAAAATTGTTTTCTTTTTTTCTGAAAGGTAATACTCATGAACTGTAGAACTATATAAATAATAATGAAATCACAAGAGAAACCAAAAAAAGTCACCTATGAATTCACCAGATACTATTAATAATTTGATGTTCCCATCTTTTCTTCTAATATAATTTTTTAAAGAGCTGACCATACTGTGTCATGCTTTTTCAAATGCAACAGAACACACCAAGCTGTGAACTATTACATAAAATAACATCTTAGGCCCTCTGCTAACTGCTGGATCTCTCTTAGCCAAGGGACCCCAGAAACACCTTAAAACTGAGTTCCCAGCCGTGACAGGATGGGAGAGATCAAGCACAAGTACAAGTACACACGATTTCCCCTTTTCATAAATATTCATGATCCCTATAGCTTGGTGGATTGTATATTTGACTACCCTGTGCAATATAAAAATCTTGTTACTTTTGTCTGTCCTGGGCTCTGCTTTCCACCCTGTTGGAATGGCCACCCAGCAGGCTGCTACCCTTCAAGAGAAATGAAACTCCTTTTCTGAAGTATAAACCTCGTTAATATTTTTAGTTAACAAAGCCAGTATATCTTATTATTATTTTTTTAAAGACAGAGGCTCACACTGTTGCCCCAGGGTAGAGTGCTGAGGTGTTATCCAAGTTCATGGCAACCTCATACTCCTGGGTGCAAGCAGTCCTCCTGCCTGATCTTCCCGAATAGTTGGGACTACAGGTGTCTATCATGATACTCAGCTAATTTTTCTTTTTTAAGGAGAGATGGGGTCTCACTCTTGCTCAGGCTGGTGCTGAACTCCTGAGCTTAAACAGATCTCTTGCCTCAGCCTCCCAGAGTGCTAGGATCACAGGTGTTAGCCTAACTAGTGTATTTTTAAAATATTACAATTGTCTGACTTATTTTACTGATTCAAAGCACTAAATCTTTTTTAATCATTTGGAGCTCTGGAAATATTACTTTTTTTTTTTCTGGTAACTTAAAGCAGAGAATAAATCTGAGAAATTTATGCATATACCTGCTATCCATTGATAACTAAACTGTGGTATGGTTTACGTTTGTTCATGATTTATGTTACTTAATGTTAATAGAAATCTATCTTACATGAATGACTTTACATGTTTCAGCACAAGAAATGGCCTAAATGCTTAAACTGCATCTCACGTACTTCGTTTTTTTTTTTTTTTTGGTTGCAGGTGTCATTGTTGTTTGGCAGGCCGGGCTGGATTCGAACCCGCTAGCTCAGGTGTACGTGGCTGGCGCCTTAGCCCGCTGAGCCACAGGCGCCGAACCTGCATCTCATGTACTTCACTAAATGTCCTTGTACCTGTCTTTTAAACACAGAAAACCAGGGTGACCCAGACTCACGCACTCCGGGCCCTCAGGTTGTCTGGGGTGACAGGTCAATCTGTCCCAGTTATTTAGAGAAACACAGTTTATTACTGTTTCTAGACTCATTTCTTCAGTCATCTTATCATTTCTTGCACGGACTGTTCTCATGACGTTAAACTCCAGCACCTAAAACAGGTACTAAACAAAATCTGCTGAATAACTGAATGGATTATATCTGTAATCCCAATTTTCTACTTCAAGTACTGAGATTAATTCAGTTGACAAAGTAATTATGATCCTTTTTTTTTTTTTTTTTTTGGAGCCA
>CAUYRH010097034.1:0-46341 GCA_963574655.1 Perodicticus potto
CCAAAAATCACATTACAACAAAGATATCTGTACCAGATTGTTTATTGCAGCCCAATTCATTATTGCTAAGTCATGGAAGAAGCCCAAGAGCCCATTGATACACAAATGGATTAATAAACTGTGGTACATGTATACCATGGAATATTATGCAGCCTTAAAGAAAGATGGTGACTTTTCCTCTTTCATATTTACATGGATGGAGCTGGAACATGTTCTCCTTATCAAAGTATCTCTAGAATGGAAGAAAAAGTATCCAATGTATACATCCCTAATATGAAGCAAATTTATATCTTTCAAGTGAAGGCTACAACCCATTTATTGCACAAGAAGATGGGGAAAGGAGAGAGGGAGGGAAGGAGAGGGAGAGGGTCAGGGGAGAGAGGATAAAGGGCGAGTGGTGCACTAGTGGTGCATATTTGAAGGGTCAGGAGAAAACTTCTAAACAGTGATCAAAAATGTTTTCACATAGTAAATGAGAAAATCTCATGAATGTTATGTCAATCAGGTTGAGAAAAATATCTCCAATTGTGTGTGAAGCCCGCACACTATACCCCATGATTGAATTATTGTACACAGCTATGATTCAATTAAAAAAAAAAAAGAAAACAACGTCAAATCTTTGTCTCGAGTGATGGTCCATGTTTTCAGTTACAGCGTAACAAACTGGGGCAGGATTGTGACTCTAATTTTTTTTGGTGCCTTTGTGGCCAAACACTTGAAGAGCATAAACCAAGTAAGCTGCAAAGAACCATTAGCAAAAAATATCACAAATGTCTTTGTAAGGACAAAACAGGACTGGCTAGTCAAACAAAGAGGATAGGATGGGTTTGTGGAGTTCTTCCACCTGGAAGACCTAGAAAGCAGCATCAGAAATGTGTTCCTGGCTTTTGCAGGTGTTGCTGGAGTAGGAGCTGGTTTGGCCTATCTAATGAGATAGGCTTGTAAGTGTGATAATTTACTTCTAATCAACAACAGCCACCAGAACCACATTCATCTGTGAAATCAAATGCATTTATGAAGTTGGACTTACACTACCCTAAGCTGTATGTAACTTGCACGAGCAGCCTACCTAGAAAAGGAAGTGGCAAGAGGAATGTGACTTTAACAAGAATAAATACATGGGAAAAGTGGTCCCCCTTGATTGAAGAGTCACTTTTCTGAAAGAAGCAAAGTTCAGTTCAACAATAAGCAAACAGGCCATGGAGGAGGACTTTTAGATTTGCTGAAGATCGTAGGCTGAAAATACATTTCCTTGTTAAGACCAGGAGTGTGGCTAGTAGTTGGATTAGTCATAGAATTCATTCAATATGCCAACAAATTCTGTGTCATGTCCACCCCAGCCTGACAGACAATATCTTATTCTCACTATACATGCTTTCATCTCCCCCTACATGCAGCGAATGGACTCCACTCCCATGCTCCATGTGCCTGTGGTTAATTCTTCACCAAACTCTTAGCCTTGGGCCAACTACCTGCTCACCTACTCACACCAGAAACACCCTCCAACCTCCTCTAGGATCCCTTCCCCTGGGGCCACCACCTTCCTGCTGCCTCACTACCCCATCCACATCCACTCCTCTGGGGGCATAATGTGGAGGGGTCAGGGGCCTAGCCATTCTGCACTCACTTTCAGTTCAGGGCAGCCCCTGGTGTTCGGCAGGCTCCGAGATCACTCTCCAGGGGCGGCACCTGCAGTCTTCAGCCAGGGCAGGAAGGGGCTGAGAGGCTGACCAATGCTCAAACAGGCTTCCCACTTCTCTCTGTCCCAACCCTATCCTAAGAGGTATGTGGTAAGGCCATTCCTAAGACTTCAGGGGACAGGGCCTTCAACACACACACACAACAGAGATACACATAAAACAAACTCAGATGCACATCTGCACATACATATACTCACATAAACCAGCATACAAATGTGCACATGCATGCATGTGCACACATACACAACACATATGCAAACACATGTGTACCCTACACACAGCACACACACATGCACCTCTCTCCTTTCCATCTTTTCTTTGTCCATCTTTCCAACTTCCAAAGTTCTATTGTCTACTCTTTCCATTACTTAGGCTTCTGCCTTTTAAAAGCATCCCATCTGTCACCTTAGTGGGTGTTTAAGGGGAAGCAGAGGCCACTATGAATTCAATTTGCCATTCTGGCTGGAAATCAAGCTCAAGAGAATTTTTTTACCTAAAGATAGGCATTTAGATACTAACAGAAGGGATCTGCCTGTGCGGAGGGCACAGGGGAGAGGTGGCCCAGAGAACTGCAGGAGCAAATCCCTGGGGAAGCAAGAGGGTAAGCTTGCTCTGAGACAGAGCAGATAAGAGCAAGTGGCTATGTGCACTGTAGGCACAGCCATGGGAGAAGTAGCCAGGGGCCCTGGGACAAGATGAAAGGGAGAAGTGTCTCTGTTCTCAAACTACGAGGAGCAGTTAACAGCTGAGACTGTCTCATCAGACAAAAGTCTTCAGAAAAAGCAAATCTACAAGGGGCCACTGCCAGGCCTAGAGTGGGCAAGGGCACATCTGTGCCCTCAGCACTAATATTAGGGGAGGCCAGTTTGCACACTGCAGCCTCAGCAGCCCCTTACCCATGTTCACCATGTAGACAGAGGTAAAGCCAAGAGTGCTCATGAAGGTGTCCCCCAGGGTGGCACTGTAAGCTGGGGGCTAGTGAGGGTAGAAAGTCACTGAACAGGAGCCGGGGCCACCACTAAAACCCTTTTCCTGCTCATGCCTCCTGTCTGCACTAAGTACAGGTGAGTTTGTAAATTTTTTCCCACATTTTCCAAATTTTTCAATTCTATAACAAAAGTTATCTAGAAGAAATACAAAAAACTATTTTAAAAAATTTAGTATTACAAAGAATAAAAGACCTCAAAGTAAATAAAATCTTCAACAAACTGTGTGTTATCATTATTTAATTTCTTGATCTTGGTGTAGTTGAAAAACAGCTCTGAGATGGGGCTGGGAGGGGCTTTGCCACCAGCAGGCTGTGGGGGTACACCTTTACCAGCAAACTGACCTGAGTCTCCAGAGAAGCCATAGTATTTCTCTGCGGAACACTGGCTATCTCGCTGTAAGGAGGTGGGGAGAGTTCTTGGTGAGGTGAGAATGGAAAACCACCCACTCCCGCAACATTGGTCTCCCAATCTGGCTCATCACACCCTCTGCACCTCAGCACTCCCTCCCCCCCTGCAGAGATGACACAGGTGCCCCATAAAAGTCTCCCAGCCTCCAGACTGCCACCAAACTAAGGCACAGGAAGTCCCTCCAGAATCCCTCTGCCGGCAGCCTTGCTGGCCTCAAGCTACCCCTCAGCCTGGCTGCCCTAGGCCCTTGTTAGCTTGGGGACAGGTGTGGTAACTGGGGGAAGCTGACCTACCCTAGCATTGCTGGTTTATTTCCTGAATTGTAGGCTGGGTCTGAACTCAAGTTTCCCATTGGCCAGGAGGAGGAATGTGGACAATACCAAAGAGGCAGGGAAAAGAGGCGCTGTACACAGGGCAGTGTTCCTGTGCTGAGCCCAGAGGCCCTTCCCAGGAGAGGCCTATGAAAATTAGGTCCAGATTTGTACAATTATAGGGTTGGCCCCAAGGCAATAGGGATTTGGATTTCACTAAAAAGCAGGTACTGTAACAGCTTTAATTTAAAAAACAACAGCACAGAGAGAAGACTGGCTATCTCCCTGCCCCCACACTCACGTCCTATAGCCTAGTCTCAGCCCCCAGTCCATGGTGATGGAGAGCTGGCATCAGCATGCTCCCCGCTACACTATGACCTCATTTCCTGCCTGAGCTGCCTGCACCCTCTCCTCCACCTACTTCTACCTCCTCATGGACACCCAGGCTTGTCCGACTGCAGCCTCCGCCTGCTGTCCCCTTAAAAGTGGAGTGCACCCCAGCACTGCAGAGGCTCAGCCCCATACCTCTGGCACTGTGGGGGCTCAGTCCCATTCCCCCTGGGCATCACAGGACTCAATCTTGCACCTCCAGCACAGTATAATGTCTGAGGCAGGTGTGGGCCACTGTGTTTAGGAGAGCCCCTGGTCCTCTCCACAGACTCACTCACTGACCCTCAGTGTGGCTACAGCCACCACTGCACCATCTTGGCCATGGCACACCAGGCCACAGGCACTGCCAGACAGGTACAAAGACACAGCTCAGACTGCGCTACCAACTGGCCCTGCTAGACTACTTAGTCAGGTTAACTTTGGAAAAGAAAGATTAATAGAAGAGAAGGAAACCGCCTCCCTTTAAATTCTGGTTCTACAGAAACCAGGAGGGAAATGCACAGCACTCAACACAGTACCACACTGACCTGTAACAGGGCCCTTGGGTGACATAAAACCACAAGGCATAAGAGGGTCAGCAAGACATGTGTCTTCAGGTGCATGTAAGAACACAAAAATCAGCAGATGTAGAGTCATTCCATTTATAGACATAACCTTTGTGATGGAATCATAAGGGCTACTTACAGGGAACCACGTAAGGAACTTCTCTCTCGTAGACAGTCCTGTAAATAGTTTAAGGAAAAATAATTAAAATGGGAAAGCATTTTAGAAAAGAATCCAAATCCAAAGTTAGACATAAGTCAATATTATCTATCACCTTAGATACCAAATTTTATCAAACCGAAGTACTCTATTAGGAGAACATATCCATAAAATCAGTTGTTGGGAAGGAAGGTCAAAGGCAGTTTCCTAGAGAAAGAATTCCATAAAGAGTGATTAGATTCCAAAGTGAGTCTGGAACTTAAAAGAACCCCAGACTCCCCATTACTGACCCACAGTTCTAGCCGGACTGAAGTTTGGGGCAGAGCTGATTCTCAAACCCCTCTGAATCTGTGAAGAGTGACATGAAGAAGAATGCAGTGAGGTGGCAATGGGCCGGTCCAGGAGCCCTATGCAGACCAAATGGCAGGTGAACAATGTTGAGGAGGCCATCTGTTCACCTGTGGCAGAAGAAAAGGGGCTGGATCGATTCTCTCACTTCAAACCGTTAAAAATCAGACAAAAGACATGAAATGAGGGTTTTAGACATGAGACAACGGGCAGCACAGGACAATGATGAGAGAAGGGGAACAGATGCCACACATCTGGCAGAAGACCCACTCGACAGCTTCAGGAGAATGCGAGGCACAGCTAGGGGAGCCTTGAGTTGAAAAGACAGAGTTGAGAACTCAGAGAGGCCAAGTCAGTGAGAGACCACAAAGAACAGTGGTCTTTGAACCACACAGAGAAATACTCCAGAGGTCAACAGTGGGTGCCCTTGAGTCTAGCAGGGATACTGACCAGTACATGTGAGTGACTAAACAACCAAAGGCCAGGGAAGAGCCAGGAGAAAGAAAAGCACAAACAATAGGTATGGCTCACACAGATCCAGGAACAGTTCACTGTCATAACAACCAGACTACAGAAACCTTGTGTACAGAGGGCACTGGGCTGGTCACTCAGAGGGTGCTGCCTCAGCAATGGGGCAAAACCAGTGCCAGGTTAAACTTTATACTGAACTAGGCCCTGCCTAACAAAGATTAACAACAAGCCACCAAAGGATTTAAACTTACCAAGTAATTTAATCGCAGTACAAAACAAAGTTCTAAATACTTTAAAAAAAAAAATATATATATATATATAGAACCCAACAATAAAATATATTTTATCTACCCCAAAATTACCAACATGTAAAGAAGCATGAAAATATATTTCATAATAACAATTGATGGTCATAAGAAACAGCGCCTGATATTATACAAAGGTATAATTACTATGCAAATGGCTACAAGAAATATATTGCATTATGTTCACGAAGAGAAAAGAAAGCATAAAATGCTAAGGAGACAGAAGAAAAGGCACTTTAAGAAAAATGTAAATCAAACACCTAACAATTAAAAATACATCTGACATCAAAAAATACACTGACTAGGATTAACACATTAGACACTGCAAAAGAAACAATTAGTCGAAGTACAGAGAGAACAATCTGTACAGACAGAAACTATCTAAAATGAAACACAAAGAGAAAGATTACCTCTTCCCCAAAGATAGAAATATGTGTGTAACTGGAGACCTAGAAAGGGTGTGTGGAATAAGACAAAAATATATTTAAAGAAATAATAACAATTTTTTTAATGGATAAAAATTATGTGCCCATACATATATCCAAGAAGGTCAACAATCCCAACTCAAATAAAACATGAAGGAAATTAAGATAAGGCACATAATAACCAAATTACCTAAAAAGAAAATCTTAAAAGCAGCAAGGGAAAAAAAGGAACATTATGGCAAGAGCAACTAAAATCTACTCATTAGCTGCTTTTGTCACAAAAACAAAACAAAAATGGGTACTATGTGAGATGATGCTAACTTACTTCACTATAGGAACTCTTTACTACTTATGTGTATTCCATAACATCATTTTGTATTACTTAAATACACACAATAAATTCATTTTCTGAAAAAAGAAACATTATGTACAGAGAAACAAATACAAACACGGTGGACAGAGAACTCAGCAATAGTGCAATACAGAAGCAAATGGAATGACATCTCTAAAGTAATGAAAGAAAAAATTGCCAACCTGGAGTACTATAGTGAAAATAACGTTCAAGTATGAAAAGCAAAATGAAGGCTTTTACCAACAAACAAAAGCTAACATAATTCATAACCCAACACATCTGAACTGTAAATAATGCTAAAGGAAGTCCTAAATACAAAAGGAGAATAGTATCAGAATGAAATGTGGATCTACAAAAAGAAATGAAAAACATGAATACATTTAAAAGCCTTTTTTCTTATTTTTAAGATTGTTTTCAAAGATAACAGACTAAACCAAAAATAATTGCAATATATTATGGGGCTTATAATGATGTAGGAGAAAATGATATGACAATAATAACATAAAGGCAGGAGACAAGATATGTACACTGTTGTAAGGTTCTCATGCTATTTATGAATTGGTATAATATTACTTCAAGATGGACTATGATAAGTTAAGGATATATACAACAAATCGCAAAGCAATCTCTAAAAAACAAAGAGAGATAGCTAATAAGCTAGTAAAGGTGATAAAATTGATAATAAAAGTACTCAATTCAAATTAAGGCAGCAAAGTACAGAAACAAATTTCTGTTCGGGGGGGGCTGGGCATAGTGGCTCACACCTGTAATCCTAGCACTCTGGGAGGCTGAGGCAGGTGGATTGCTTGAGCTCACAAGTTCAAGACCAGCCTGAGCAAAAAACAAGACCCCATCTCTACTAAAAATAAAAAAACTGAGGCAAAATGATTGCTTGAGCCCAAGAGTTGTAGGTTGCTATGAGCTGTGACACCACAGCACTCAACCCTGGGTGACAGCTTGAGACTCTGTCTCAAAAAAAAGAAATAAAATAAAATACAAATGAATAAGTAAATAAAAATATTAAAAAATAAGGCAGAAAAAAGGACTCTAATAACAAATATGAAAAATAGAAAACCAATTGCAAAACAACAGATTTATACCCAGCCATATCAATTAACACATTAACTGTAAGTGGTCTAAATATCCCATAAAAAATGCAGTGGCTTTAAGATTGAGTAAAATGCAGGACCACACTCCATGTTATTTATAAGAAACCTACTTTAAATATAAACATACACACAGGTTAAAAGAAAAAGGATGGAGGAAAAATATACCGTACTAATGCTAATCAAAAGAAAGCTAGAGGGAGTGTATTATCATTATAAAAAGTAGGTTTCAGAGATAATATTTCTAAAAGTAAATGAGGACATTACATGATAATAAAGGAGTCAGTTTGTTAAGAGAAAAGAATAACCCTAAGTGTTTATGTAAAAGAGTATTTAAAATTTAAGCAAAAACTGAAAGAACCAAAAGAAACAGATAAATCCAAACAGCAGTAAAGGATACAGGAGATTCAAACAACATTACCATCTAGCATGACTTAATTGACATTTACAGAACACTCTAAACAATTATAATAGAACACACATTATTTCAAGGAATCATGGAATATTCTTAAAGATCATATTCTGAGCAATTAAAAAAAATTCAACAAACCATTAAAGAAACGAAATTAAAAAATGTGTCCTTACCTCAATGGAATTAAATTAGAAATCAGTGACAAAAAAGGTATCTGGAAAACTCTCCAGAAGCTTGGAAAATAAATAGCACATGTCTAAACATAGGACAAGGAAGAAATCAAACTGGAAATTTAGAAGCATTTTGACCTGAATAAAAATAAAAACAGATCTCTCACGCCTCTGCTTTTTCATGAAAGGGACCCACACCCAACTTTTAATAAAAGCTCTAAACTTTCTCTCTGTAAAAATGTTTTTTTAAAAAATGAAAACACAAC
Organism: Perodicticus potto; assembly: GCA_963574655.1. NCBI lineage: Eukaryota > Metazoa > Chordata > Mammalia > Primates > Lorisidae > Perodicticus > Perodicticus potto. The sequence continues at coordinate 8,356 of CAUYRH010097034.1, forward strand.
ATATCAAAATATGTGACATGCACCAAAAGCAGTACCAAGAGGGAAATTTATAGCTCTAAATAACTATAGTAGGGGAAAAAAAAGAAAGGTCTCAAAACAATTACCTAAGCTTACTAAACCAAAATGAACAAAGTAAATACAAGAAAGAAGATAAAAATACAAAAAGAAATCTATGAGCTAGAAAACAATTTAAAAAAACAGAAAATTAATAAAACCAAAAGTTGGTTTTTTGTAAGATAAGTATTATTGATATAGTCTAGGAAAAAAGGGTAAAGATACAAATTACTAACGTCAAGAATGACTAATAGGCTCGGTGCCTGTGGCTCAATGGGCTAAGGGGCCAGCCACGTACACCTGAGCTGGCGGGTTCAAATCCAGCCAGGGCCTGGCAAACAACAATGGCGGCTGAAACCTAAAAAAAAAAAATGGCCAGGCGTTGTGGCGGGCACCTGTAGTCCCAGCTACTTGGGAGGCAGAGGCAGGAGACTTGCTTGAGCCCAGGAATTGAAGGTTGCTGTGAGCTGTGATGCCACAGCACTCTATTCAGGGTGACAGCTTGAGGCTCTGTCTCAAAAAAAAAAAGAATAACTAATAGAATATTACTACAGACACAAAAAACATTAAAATGATAATTAAGTCAAAACCACAATCTAATACCACTTCACAGATACTAGGATGACCATAGTCAAAAAAGCATAAAATAAGTGTTGGTGAGGACCTGAAGGAATAGGCACCCATGTATATTACTGGTGAAAATGTAAAATGGAACAGTTGCTATGAAAAGCAGTTTGGTATTTCCTCACACAGAATTACTACATACCTTAACAATTCTACTCCTGAGTATCTACCCAAAATAATTGAAAATAAGGACGTAAACACTTGTTCATAACATCACTCACTATTCAATAGCCAAAATTTGAAAACAACCCAAATGACCTTTAACAGATGAACTGATAAACAAATTATGGTGCTATACAACAGAATATTCTGTAACCATAAAAAGGAGTGGAGCACTGACACCATAAAACACAGTATGGATGAACTTCAAAAATATCACTCAAAGAAGCTGGACACAGAGGTCATATGTTGATTTCATGTACACGAACTATCAGGAACAGGCAGATCCACAGAGTCAAAAGCAGATGAGTGGTTTCTAGCAGAAAGGGAAAGGGGGCGCTCCTCTGAGGTAATAGAAAAGTTTCTTTAAACTCTGAAACTGGATGCTGGATGCCCATTACTGTGAATGCACCAAATGTTACTGAATTGTGCACTTTAAAATGACTAATTGCATGTTAAGTGAATTTTATCTCAATAAAATAATAAAGGACAATAAAGGAATGTTATGAACTAACATGTCAGTAAATTTGCCTACTTAGATGGAACAAATTCTTAGAAGAAGCAAACCATAAACACTCAATCAAGAAGAATTACATAGGCTCAGCGCTCATAGCACAATGGTTATGGCGCCAGCCACATACACGGAGGGTGGCAGGTTCGAACCCGTCCTGGGCCAGCTAAACAACTGCAACAAAAAAATAGCTGGGCACCTGTAGTCCCAGCTACTTGGGAGGCTGAGGCAAGAGAATCGCTTATGCCGAAGAGTTTGAGGTTGCTGTGAGCTGTAACATCACAGCAGTCTACTGAGGGCGACACAGTGAGACTCTGTCTCCAAAAAAAAAAAAAAAAAAAAAAGGAAGAAGAATTAAATAACCATATATACATACAAGAAATGTAGCTCAAGTTAAAACCTTCCCATTCAAAAAACAAGCCAACCCAAAAGGCTTCACTAGCGAATTCTACAAAATATTTAAGGAAGAAATAAATAATACCAATTCCTTACTAACTCATACAGAAAACTGAAGACATGGGGACACTTTCCAGTTCACTAAGACAAACATTAACCTGATACCAAGCAGAAAAAGACACCCCAAGTAAAGAAAGCATATAAATATTCCTTAGAAATGTCAAAGCCAAAATTCTTAAATTTTAGCATATGAAAATCCAACAATATAAAAAATACATTATGACAAAGTAGGTTTCAACCCAGAAATGCAATTGGCTTAATATTATTGTTTTTAAAAAATCAATCAATGGCTCAGTGAGTAGGGCACCAGCCCTGTACACTGAGGGTGACGGGTTCAATCTGTCCCCAGCCAAACTGCAACAAAAAATAGCCAGGCGTTGTGGTAGGCACTGGTAGTCCCAGCTTCTTGGGAGGCTGAGGCAAGAGAATTGTCTAGGCCCAAGAGCTGTAGATTGCTGTGAGCTGTGACACTACAGCACTCTACTGAGGGCAACAAAGTGAGACTCTGCCTCAAAAAAAAAAAAAAAAAAATCAGTGTAGTTTGCCATACAAACATTAAAATAGAGAAATCATATGATTAAATGTCACTTGTAATAAAATTCTCAACAAACTGGGAATATAAGAATACCTTCTGAACCTGATAAAGTACCTTTCCTTGACACCTATAGCTCGCTAAGATCATAATAAAGGTGAAAGACTGAATGTTTACCCCTAAATTCAGGAACAAAGTAAAAATGTCCCTCGTTAGCACTTCTTTTTTACAACCTATCAGCATCCACAAGCATATCTATCAACTGAATCCAACTTCAGTCAAAATCAGAGAAGGCTAAAGTGATTCTAAAATTTGTATAGAAATATAGAAAGGACGTAAACTAGCCAAAATAACTTTGAAGAAAGGAGAAGGTAGGAGGGTTTACAATGTGGTCACAAAGACAAATAAAGGAACAGATGAACTAGAAGAGAGTCCAGGAACTATGCACACAGAACTAGCCATGCTTTCTATTTTCTGTATTGACACTTTGAAATCTGGGCTATGCTGAACCCACCATTCCCAGGGTTAGCCAATTCCTAGAGACAATAAACAACCGACCTTTCCAATGCAAACCCACCAACCCAGAGCCCACACACTGAATACCTTGTCCACTGGGGTCTCACACTCAGGCCATATCAACCTGCCCTGTCACCCCAGGGCCAAGCACCTGGGGATACCTTCACACCCAAAAGCCTGCTAAAATGACTCACACTGCTAGTCCTGAGATTGCCCCCCTGCCCACATCTTCCCCTCGGGCCCCCTGCCCAGCTCAGTGCTACCCTCATGGCCTTGCCTCCTATTTCCAGGGAAATGTGAGTATCAGAATGCCTTATGTCTTACCAAACATAACTAAAACAAATCCCAGATAACCTTAAAATACACACACGTGTTCAACTGATTGTTGACAAATGTTTCCAAGGCATTTTAAGGAAGTAAAAATAATCTTTTCAAGAAATGGTGCTGAGACAACAAAACAAAAAAATAAGAACTTTACATTTTCTTCACATTTCATACAGAATTAATTCAAAATGGATCAACTTAAATGAAATAGTTAAAACTGGGGGTGGTGCCTGTGGCTTAGTCAGTAGGGTGCTGGCCCATATACCGAGGGTGGCGGGTTCAAACCCGGCCCTGGCCAAACTGCAATAACAAAAAAAAATAGCCAGACATTGTGGTGGGCGCCTGTAGTCCCAGCTACTTGGGAGGCTGAGGCAAGAGAATCGCCTGAGCCCAGGAGTTGGAGGTTGCTGTGAGCTGTGTGACACCACAGCACTGTACTGAGGGTGATAAAAGTGAGATGCTGTCTCTACAAAAAAAAAAAAAGAAAGAAAGACAGAAAGAAAGAAAGAAAGAAAGAAAGCAAGAAAGAAAGACCATAAAACCATAACACATCTAGAAGAACAAATAAGAGAATATCTTACAGACCTCTAATTTCATAAAGAATTTGTAAGTATGATACAAAAGACATTAACTATAAAAGAAAAAATTGGTAAGTTGGATATTATCAAAATTTAAAACTTCTTATCTTCAAAAGTCACTGTTAAAAAAAAAAGAAATGAAAAGTTGGAAGAGCAAGATGGCAGCCGAGTAACAACTTGTGTGGTGAGATTGGGGAGAGAAGACTCCAGGCATCTCTGGCTGGTGGGATCTGCCCAGAAACATCCCTTTGGGAACACAGGGAGATAAAGAGAGACTTCTGAACCCCACGAGGAGGACAAAAGCAATGGAGAACTGGCAAGTGGTAGTGTGTGTTCATTCAGTAGGAGGCCTACTGCAGCTGTAACTACAGCAACAGCAAGATTAGAAACAGAGAAGGCCTTACCTGTGGGCTGTTCTGTTTTTTTGGATTTGGGCACTCAGTTGAAATACCTTGGGAGAACTTGGGCGAGGGTGTGGATGACTTTAAAGGTTGTCTAGGGCCCCAGACTGAGCTGCTCCTGCATGGCCATTGTGGGAGAACTGCCCTTGCAGGCCCTGCCCTCAGGGTTGCAGCACAAGGATCAGGCTGGAGACCTTAGGCGAGTAATCTAGTGACTGAGCAGCCCAAAGGCAAGGACTGAAATGCTGGGGAAGAGCGGAGATTTCAGTGTTTGGCAGATTACAGCCTTGGCCCTCATGGGCATAGAGTGAGACTGATTTTGGTGCACTGGATAAGTGGGCAGCCAAATCAGGAGAGATCCCAGAGACAAGTGCTTTCTTGGGAAAGCTTATGCTTAGCTAAGGGTAACAGTTTAAAGTGTCTTTTAAGCAGGCTGAGGAGAAATTTAGGCTCCCAACCCTGCAGGGTTTGAGAAATCAACAGAGGCCTCCAGTCTCCATCTTATACAGCTGTATCAGCATTGTGATTAACATTTCATACCCCAGAAGATCACCTGTTGCCCAGACAATATTCAGCAAGATATATATACTGCTTTGTTTTTGTTATTTGGGGTTTTTTCCAACATTTTCTCTCTAGATTTTTCTTTTTTTCTTTTTCTTTCTTTTCCTTCTTCATTTGTCTAGTTTAAACACAATTTTCCATTGTTGCCTTCTTTAACAAGGAGAACTTCATTTTTGCTAGTGTTTCTGCCCCTATTATTTGGGGTTTTTTTCCCCCAATTTTATCCCATAAGGTTATTTGTTTCTTTGGTTTGATTTATAGTATTTTTGTCTTTCCTCTCTACTTGGTGAAGGTGGGGAACTGTGTCTGAACAGGTTGGCAAACAGCTGCTGACCTCAAGGGAACCACCCAACTCAGTACCCCAGAGGTTGGGGGGGTTTAAGGTTGGATCAAAGTACCCTACTGTACACCTATATTACTCCTATCTCTCTCTTTCTGTGCCTCTTTTCTTTTTGTCAATATTCTTTTACTCACCCCCTCTCCCTTCACTTTTTTCTCTTTTTCTTTTTTTTTTTTTTAAATCTTTTCTCCCTTCTTGCTATTCAATCTTCTCATCCTTCTGGTCCTGTACCAAAAGGACTCATTAAAACTTTAGGCCAGAGGCACAGTAACTTAAAGAGCAAGATGAAGTGAAAAGAAAATAAGGACAAGGAAACAGATAAAAGACAACACTCATAAGGAAGAATCAGCAGAAAAATCCTGGCAACATGAAGAACCAGTCCAGAGCAACCCCCACAAGTGACCGTGAGGTAGCTACTATAGAGGATTCCAACCTATACAGAAATGTTAGAAATGACAGAAGGGGAATTTAAAATACAGATGATGAAAACAATGAAAGAGAAAGTGGAAAATAACTGAAAGGAAATCCAAAAACAGAATCAAATAAGAGATGAACGATATGAAGAATATAGTAAGGGTATAGCAGAGCTCAAGGAACTGAAGCAGTCAATTAGGGAACTTAAAGATGCAATTTAAAGTATCAACAATGGATTAGATCATGCAGAAGAAAGAATCTCAGAGGTAGAAGACAAAGCTCTTGAGATAACTCAGATAGTTAAAGAGGCAGAAAAGAAGAGATAGAAAGTAGAATGGTCATTAACAGAATTATGGGACTTTATGAAGCATTCAAACATACAAGTTATAGGTTTCCCAGAAGGGGAAGAAGAATGCCCCAGAGGAATGGAAGCCATTCTAGAGAGTATTATAAATGAAAATTTCCCAAATATCACCATAGATTCTGACACACTCCTTTCAGAGGGATATCAGACCCCAGGTCACCTCAACTTACATAGAGCTTCTCCAAGACACATTGTGATGAACCTGTCCAAAGTCAAGACAAAAGAAAACATTTTGCAAGCTGCCAGAAGTAAGTGGCTACGGACTTACAAAGGAAAATCCATCAGAGTGACTGCAGACTTCTCTAATGAAACTTTTCAAGCCAGAAGACAATCACCATCTACCTTTAATCTACTTAAACAGAACAATTTCCAGTCCAGAATTCTATATCCCACTAAGCTAAGATTTCAAATTGACAGAGAAATCAAATCTTTTACTAATATGCAAACATTGAGGAAATGTGCCACAACAAGAGCAGCTCTACAGGAAATACTTCAACCTGTTCTACACACTGACCATCACAATGGACCACCAGCAAAGTAAGCACCCAGAAATTAAAGGACAGAACCTAGCTTCCACGATGATGCAAAAGAAAAAACTAAGTAAGGAACTTTCACAAAATAAGATGAATAGAACACTACCACACTTATCAATTATCTCAATAAATGTTAATGGCTTGAATTCCCCACTGAAGAGGCACAGATTGGCTGACTGGATTATAAAACACAAGCCATCCATTTGCTGTCTGCAGGAAACACACCTAACCTCAAAAGACAAATTAAAACTCAAGAGTTAAGGGTTGGAAGACAATTTTTCGGTCAAATGAAATCCAGAAGAATAGAAGGGTTGCAATCTTATTTTCAGATACATGTGGATTTAAAGCAACTAAAGTCAAAAAAGACAAAGATGGTCACTTCATATTGGTGAAGGGAAACAAGAAGACATTTCAATTCTAAATATTTATGCACCCAACTTAAATGCTCTGAGATTCTTGAAACAGACCTTACTTCGTCTGAGCAATATGATATCCTAAAACACCACAATAACTAGGGAGTTTAACATTCCTCTCACAGACCTGGACAGATCTTCTAAACAGAAATTAAACAAAGATATAAGGGACTTAAATGAGACCCTAGAACAACTGTGCTTGATAGAACACTCCATTCCAAAGATAAAGAATATACAGTCTTCTCATTGCCCCATGGAACATTCTCCAAAATTGATCATATCCTAGGACACAAAACAAACCTCAACAGAATCAAAAAAATTGAAATTTTACCTTGCATCTTCTCAGACCACAAAGCACTAAAGAGAACAACCAACAAAAACATTCAAAAACACACAAAGGCATGGAAATTAAATGCCCTTATGCTGAATGACTTGGGTGTAGGAAAAAATAAAACAAAATCATTAACTTCCTTGAGCATAACAACAATGAAGACACAAGCTACCAAAACTTGTGGGATACTGCAAAAGCAGTTCTAAGAGAAAAATTTATCGCTTTACATGCCTACATTCGAAAAACAGAAAGAGAGCGCATCAAGAAACTCATAAGCCATCTTATGGAATTGGAAAAAGAAGAACAATCTAAGCCTAAACCCAGCAGAAGAAAAGAAATATCCAAAATTAAATAAGAAATTAATGAAATTGAAAACAAAAGAATTATTCAGAAAATTAATGAAACAAGGAGTTGGTTTTTTGAAAAAATAAATAAAATAGATAAACCTTTGGCCAGACTAGAAATAGAAAAGTAAAATCTCTAGTAACTTCAATCAGAAATGATAAAGGGGAAATAACTGATGCCACAGAGATACAGGAGATTATCACCAAATACTACCAGAAACTCTATGCCCAGAAATTTGACAATGTGAAGGAAATGGATCAATATTTGGAATCACACCCTCTCCCTAGACTTAGCCAGGAAGAAACAGAGCAGAGCTCCTGAACAGACCAATTTCAAGCATGGAGATCAAAGAAACAATACAAAATCTCCCAAGAAAAAAAATGCCCTGGTTTGGATGGCTTCACACCAGAATTCTATCAAACCTTCAAAAAAGAGCTTATGGATCCCAGTGCAGAAATTATTCCACAAAATTGAGGAGGAAGGACTCTTCCCCAACATATTCTACGAAGCAAACATCACCCTGAGACCAAAACCAGGAAAAGACCCAACTAAAAAGGAGAACTTCCGACCAATTTCACTCATGAATATAGATGCAAAATTTTTCAACAGAATCCTAGCCAATAGATTACAGCTTATCATCAAAAAAAGTCATATATCATGATCAAGTAGGTTTCATCCCAGGGATGCAAGATTGGTTTAACATACACAAGTCCATAAATGTTATTCACCATACCAACAGAAGCAAAAACAAAGATCATATGATCCTCTCAATAGATGTAGAAAAAGCATTCGATAAAATCCAGCATCCTTTTCTAATTAGAACACTGAAGAGTATAGGCATATGTGGCACATTTCTGAAACTGATCGAAGAAATCTATGACAAACCCACAGCTAATATCTTACTGAATGGAGTAAAACTAAAAGGTTTTCCACTTAGAACTGGAACCAGACAAGGTTGTTCTCTGTTGCCATTACTATTGAACATAGTGTTGGAAGTTCCAGCCAATACAATTAGGCAAGACAAAGAAATAAAGGGCATCTAAATGGGAGCAGAGGAGGTCAAACTCTCCCTCTTTGCTGACAATATGATCTTATACTTAAAGAACCCCAAAGATTTAACCACAAGACTCCTGAAAGTCATCAAAAAATACAGTAATGTCTCAGGATATAAAATCAATGTCCACAAGTCAGTAGCCTTTGTATACGACAATAACACTCAAGATGAGAGGCTAATTAAGGACACACCTCCCTTCACCCCACAGCTTCAAAGAAAATGAAATACCTGGGTATATACCGAACAAAGGAGGTGAAGCACCTCTATAAAGAAAATTATGAAACCCTAAGAAAGGAAACAGCAGAGGATATTAACAAATGGAAGAACATACCATGCTCATGGCTGGGAAGAATCAACATTGTTAAAATGTCTATACGTCCCAAAGCAATCTACCAATTCAATGCCATCCCTATTAAAATACCAACATCATACTTTTGAGACTTGGAAAAAATGATTCTGCGTTTTGTATGGAACCAGAAAAAAAATCCGTATAGCTAAGGCAGTTCTTAGTAATAAAAACAAAGCCAGGGACATCAGCATACCAGATTTTAGGCTGTATTACAAGGCCACAGTGGTCAAGACAGCATGGTACTGGCACAAAATTATAGACATGGACATTGGAATTGAATAGAAAACCAGGAAATGAAACTAACATCTTACAACCACCTAATCTTTGATAAACCAAACAAGAACATACACTGGGGGAAAGACTCCCTATTCAATAAAAGGTACTGGGAGAACTGGATATCCACATATAAAAGACTGAAACTGGACCCGCACCTTTCTCCACTCACAAAAATTGATTTAAGATGAATAAAGGACTTAAATTTAAGGCATGAAATGATAAAAATTCTCAAAGAAAACATAGGAAAAACACTGGAAGATATCAGCCTGTGGAAAGACTTTATGAAGAAGACTGCCAAGGCAATTGCAACAACAAAAATAAACAAATTGCACTTAATTAAACTGAAAAGTTTCTGTACAGCTAAGGAGACAACATCCAAGGGAAACAGACAACCTACACAATGGGAAAGGATATTTGCATATTTTGAATCAGACAAAAGCTTGATAACTAGGATCTATAGAGAACTCAAATTAATCCACATGAAAAAAGCCAACAATCCCATAATCAATGGGGAAGAGAGATGAATAGAATCTTCTCCAAAGAAGACAGATGAATGGCTAGCAAACATTAAAAAATGCTCATCGTCCCTAATTATTAGAGAAATGCAAATCAAAATCACCCTTAGATACCATCTAACCCCAGAAAGAATTGCCCACATCACAAAATCTTAAAACTGCAGATGCTGATGTGGATGCGGAGAGAAAGGAACACTTTTACACTGTTGGTGGGACTGCAAACTAATACAACCTTTTTGGAAGGAAGTATTGGAGAACCCTCAAAGAACTCAAGCTAGATCTCCCATTTGATCCTGCAATCCCATTACTGGGCATCTTCCCAGAAGGAAAAAAATCCTTCTACCATAAGGACACTTGCACTAGACTGTTTATTGCAGCTCAATTTACAATCGCCAAAATGTGGAAACAGCCTAAATGACTACCAACCTCGGAATGGATTAACAAGTTGTGGTATACGTATATCCAAGAATACTATTCGGTCATTTAAAAAATGGAGAATTTACAGCCTCTGTATGGATGGAAGTGGAACACATTATTCTTAGTAAAGCATCACAAAAATGGAGAAGGATGAATCCTATGTATTCAATTTTAATATAAGGACAATTAATGATAATTAATGACATGGTGGGGGTGGAGGAAGAGGAGAGCAGAGAGAGAAGGAGGGAGGGTATGGGAGAAGGGAAGAGCAAAAAGAGGGAAGGAGGGAGGGGGTGGGGTCTCGGTGTGTGATACACCTTTTGGGGGCAAAACACAATTGTAAGAGGGACTTTACGTAACAAATGCAATCAGTGTAATCTGGTTTCTTGTACCCTCAATGAATCCCCAACAACGAAAACAAAAAAGAAATGAAAAGTCAAGCCACAGACTAGGAAAAAGAATTTGCCAATCACGTAGCTACAATGGGCAGTATTCAGAATACACATGTAAAGAGTTCTCAAAGCTCAATAAGAAAAAGATGAATTAAAGTAAAATCCTAAGCCCCCCAATGACTGAACAGACCCCTTTTGGCCAAGGCAAACTCAAAGAAGCCATAAAACTGAATTCCCAGCCATGACCAGATGGGAGGTAGAAAGGGCTACTGCACACAAGCTTTCCTGCTTCATAAACAAGTCATGAACCCTGCTTCCCAGCCTGCTGGAATAGACACCATGGGCTGAAACCTTCATGAGACATAAAATTCTCCTTTTCCAAATTATAAACCTCATTATTTTCTCTTCCATCAAACTGGCAACCACAAAGGATCCCGGGCAGCATGTGCCCACTGATAGTTCAGCTATCTCCCCAACCTCAATGGGGACAACTTGGGTCAGCTCTTTTGGACTCAAGATCATCTACTTTTAAGATAAAAATCTTAGAGATTTTATTTCTCTCCACCCCTTCCCTTCATTCCTCCCCAGTTCAAATTCCTTCCACTCCAGGTCCCAGAGGGAATGTCTTATTGGTCCTGGGCGGGGGGTAGGGGGGCCACACACTCTAGTTTCTCAGTTTCCTTCACTCCAGGCCTCAGAAGGAACTTCTGCCAGTCCTGGGTTTGGGGGGGACCTAGTCAGATTCCATAGGTCCAAGACTCCAGTGGCTAACACGCTGAAAAAACCACAGGAACTAAATAGAACTAACCTGTGGTGATTTAAAACTTTTTGGGTGCCAGGCATCGTGGGTCTCCCTATAATCCCAGCACTCTGGGAGGCTGAGGCAGGTGATCGCTTGAGCTCAGGAGTTTGAGACCAGCCTGAGCAAGAGCAGGCTAAAAAAAAAAATAGCCAGGCATTGTGGCAGGTGCCTGTAGCCCCAGCTACTTGGGAGGCTGAGGCAAGAGGATCACTTGAGCCCAAGAGTTTGAGGTTGCTATAAGCTATGATACCACAGCACTCTACCTGGGACACAGAATGAGACTCTGTCTCAAAAAAAAAAAAAAAAGAAAGAAAGAAAAATTAAATAAAAATAAAAATAAAACTTTTCTGGCTATAGTAAAAATCTTAGAAGACTTGGAGTTTATCTGCATGCTCTATTAAAACAAAGCGGTCACCAAACCTTCCAAAACAATGAAAATCATTCTATAATTAGTATTTCAAGTCTTCTGAATTAAATCAAGAGTCTGTTGTCTCACTTAATGAAAATAATTTAACATTAAAAAGACTCTGGGAATTCCCCCCCTCTCAAAAAAGGCCCATGCAAAATATTTAAAGTAGACTCTCCCTTCTGACCATCCTCCCTGCCCTTCCCTCACACTCCACTCTTCCCTCCATTTCTGCTCCTAAAGCAATGCTTTTCTTCTAGCTAGTTTAAAAATTGCTCCAAATGTAACCCGTGTATTCCTTTTTTTTTTTTTTCTGAGACAGAGTCTCACTATGTCACCCTTGGTAGAGAGTGCTGTGGCATCACAGATCACAGCAACCTCAGACTCTTGGACTTAAGCAATTCTCTTGCCTCAGCCTCCCAATTAACTGGGCCTACAGGTGCCTACTACAATGCCCGGCTACTTTTTTGTTGCAGTTGTCATTGTTTAGCAAGCCCAGGTCAGGTTTGAATCCTCCTGCCTTGGTGTATGTGGCCAGTGCCCTAAGCACTGAACTACGGATGCCAAGCCAACCTGTTTTCCTTCTGTTTAAAAGCTACTCTGCAAATGCAGCTCCTGGAATGGGACAGAGTTTCCTAACATCAGTTCCATTCGCAGAACTAAGAGACTGACTAATGAAGACATGACAAAGTATGTTTAAATTTGCACTTTATCACTCATTCATAATAATTTGTTTTTTTCTCATTCTCCTATTTCTAACAATCTCTAACCTAAATTGACTTTACATGTAATTCCTGTTTCCCTGAAATTTATGAAACCAAACTACAACCCAATGGCAAAACCACTTGTTCACATTTCTTGGGCATTGCTCTGGACCATGGTCACACATAACAGGCTGAGAAAAAAACTATTTAAATAATCTTACAGCATTTGGACTCCTTTCCATTGACACCCACGGTGGGGCTCAAAGAAGATCCAGAACCTCCTAAAGGAGTAGCGTGAACTCAGTGTTGGGTACCCCATGGCTCCCTGGGTCTGCTGACTTCCAGCTTCTCCTTGGGTAGAACTGGTAAGTACTCCTGAGCTCTGGACCTTGCCATCCTGCTTGATGGTCCTGGTTTACTCTGAACTGTTATTTTTCCCCTAGGAAATTGTTCTGGGATCTTAATTTTGATTTGGAGGTTCATTCTAAAGGGTCTTTTCCATTGCTTTGTCCTCCCCAAATTAATCTCAAATGCCTTTTCTGTGCATTTTCTAAATAGGAACCCCAACTGCTCCATTCGTAGAAAAATGAGAGACTAAGTTCCTTAGCTCTGAAGAGAAAAGATATTTTACGCCTCCCAGTTAACCAAGGGCGACCATGGCCCTAAATGAGAGTGCCCAGGGCAATTCCCCACTGAGCAAAGTAACCCTATGGGAAACTCCTTAACAAAATTATTTTAAAAGAAGGCTCATCCAGGAAATGCATCTAAGAGCTAAACACCAGGCACTTTGAGCCCTCTTGAAGCAGTACACCCCCAAAGAGAGATGCTGAGACATGTAAGAGGGTGGGAACTACTCAGTGGTGAAGCGGTGTGGAGTCCAACCCACAATCAGGACATACGGATCCATTATACCAGGCTATTCAATCTGCAGCCCACCACGGCCCAACACAAAATCGTAAACTTACCTAAAACATTTACGAGATTTTGTTGTGTTGGGGTTTTTTTGGTGGAACACAATTGCGTGGTTCTTGAGTATGAACTTTGTAGACAACATTGTGTTACACTTTATAGACAACATTGTGTTACAATGTCACGTGAAATAAACACACATACATTCTATCTGCAGGCACATGTGACTTCAGTTTCACAGCTTGCAAAGCTTCCAGTGTGCTGTCTTCCTAGTGCAGATAACTGAATTGACACCATCAGATCATGACCTGCTTATGGTGACTTGGCAAGGCAGAGATTATCGATGTTAGGCAATTTATGTTGTTTAGCAGTCAGGTGAGCCTTCTTATTTGATTATTAAAGGACTTCCACACCTCAGTCACCCACACATCACCCACCCACGCCTCACATATCACCCACTGCACGTTACAATTGGCCTCTGCCTCACCCTGCACCAGCAGCTAAGATGCTGAAGGGCCCACTGGGCAGCGCCTGTGGCTCAAAGGAGTAGGGCACTGGCCCTGTATGCCAAAGGTGGCGGGTTCAAACCCATCCCGGCCAATTTTCCTGTCAATTAATTTTCATAATAAAAGTAAATACAGGCCCCTCCCAAAAGTAAATACAGCCACTTATCTATTAATTTTTAATCCCAGTATGGCTTCTATAACATCTCAAGAGAAAACAGATCTGAAAAAAAGAAAAATTCCAGATGATGGAAGATTGTTCAATGAAAAGTGGACAAATGACTACTTTTTTATCAAGGCAAATAGGCCAAAACAGCACAACTGAAAAAAAGGTCTGTCTTCTCAACAAAACATTTTTTAAAAACTTACTACTCAGCGCAGCACCCATAGCTCAGTGGATAGGGCACCGGCCACATATACCAGGCTGGCGGGTTTGAATCCAGCCCGAGCCAGCTGAACAACAAAATAAAACAACTGCAACAAAAAAATAGCTGGCATTGTGGTGGGTGCCTGTAGTCCCAGCTACTTGGGAGGCTGAGGCAGAATCGTTTAATCCCAAGATTTTGAGGTTGCCTTGAGCTATGATGCTACTGCACCCTACCCAGGGCGACATAGTGAGACCATGTCTCAAAAAAAAGAAAAAAAATTACAACTCAGATCAATTCGATTGTAAAAGCTAGTTATGTGGCAGTATATTTAATAGCAAAAAAGTCAAAACCTTATAGTTATGGTAAATTATATTAAGCAATGTATGGAAAGCATGGCAAATACAATTTTTCCTGAAAAAAGGGGGATATTTCTAAAATCAGACTATAGCCAGGTGAGGTAAAGAAACTGGAAAATACATTGAAAGAAGTTTGGGCCAGGTGTGGTGGCTCACGCCTGTAATCCTAGCATTTGAGAGGCCAAGACAGGTGGATTGCTGAGCTCACAGGTTCGAGACCAGTCTGAGCCAGAGCGAGACCTCATCTCTAAAAATAGCCGGGCATTGTGGCTGGTGCCTGTAGTCCCAGCTACTTGGGAGGCTGAGGCAAGAGAATCACTTGAGCCCAAGAGTCTGAGGTTGCTGTGAACTGTGATACCATGGCACTCTACCAAGGGTGACAAAGGGAGACTCTGTCTCCAAAAACCAAACAAACAAAAAAACATTTAGAGAGTAAAGCTACTAATTTTAAATTTTATGCTTTGGTGAGGGATGACAGTACTGATGCTACAAATATGACTCAGCTTGCCATTTTTATTAGAGGTATTGATGACAAATACATACTAATATAATGTCAAAAGCAATGGCTTCTGGGCAGCGCCTGTGGCTCAAAGGAGTAGGGCACTGGCCCCATATGCCAAAGGTGGCGGGTTGAAACCTATCCCTGGCCAAAAACTACAAAAAAAAAAAAAAAAAAGGCTTCTTTAGCACCATTAAAACACACAACTAAATCAAGAGATATATAAGAAGCAGTAAAAATACATGCCAAAGTGATTTTCTTTGTCCATTGACAACATATCTAGTATAGTTATTGATGATGCCCCAGTGATGGTTGGTAAAACAGAGGAACTTGTAAAATTAATAGAAAATGATGCCATTGCCACCCAAAACTCATGTTTGATAAAGTATCACTGCATAATACATCCAGAAAATTTATTTGCCGAGATGAGAGGATGGCTTGAGCTCACGAGTTCGAGATCAGCCAGAGCAAGAACAAGACCCCATTCCTAAATATAGCTGATCATTGTGCAGGTGCCTGTAGTCCCAGCTACTCGGAAGGCTGAAGCAAGAGGATCACTGGAGCCCAAGAGTTTGAGGTTGTTGTGAGCAGTAACATGACAGCACTCAACCCCAGGGGGCGACTGAGTGAGACTCTGTCTGAATGAAAAAAAAAAAAGAAAAAAAAAGAAAGAAAAGAAAATGTATTTACAAAACCTTTACAAATGGATGACATCATGCAAAGCCATCAAGACTATGAATTTCATAAAGGCCAAGGGATTGGGTCATCACCACTTTCTTAAAAGTATGTATGCTAACAATGATGACATCATTTACTTTTCAGAAGTAAGACAGCTAAGTAGAGGCCAAATGTGGAAAAGATTTTATGATTTGCAACATGATATCAAGTCACTTATGGCATCAGAAACCAAATTTGTGCTATAACCTGAAATGAAAACTGGCTTACAGATTTAGCATTTTTAGTGGATTTAACCACTCATTCAAATGCGTTAAAAATGTGCCTTAAGGGTGAAAACCAACTTATCAATACAATGTTTCAAATCATAACAGCACTCCAAATGCAACCAAAATTATGGCAAACTCAGATTAAGGCAAACAATTTTAAGTATATCAACAAGTTGGCTAAAAACAGTCCTATGAACAGTGAAAAATATGCAGCCTTGCTTTTCAATTTGATACAATGATCTGAAAACAGATTTCAAGATTTCCAGAAAAATAATCAATACTTTGGTGAATTTGCAACTCCATTTTCAGTCAAGGTAAGTATGTTACCTGCCAATTTTAAAATGGAATGCAAAGAGCTGCAATCTGACATTCAATTAAAAAGAAATGTGATCCTATCTCTTTACTAGACTTTTATAAGTCTTATCTCCCCAGAGACAAATATTCCTCACTTAACAACCACACCTTTTTCATGTCTTCACTCTTTGGCAGCATCCACACTGGCGAACAACTATTTTCAACAATGAAGCACATGCAGAGTAAAATTACAACCAAAATATACAAAGAGCACTTTATGAACTCACTGAGAATTACAGCTACTTCCATCCAACCAGATACTGATGCCTTAATTTCTCAAATGTAAAGTCAAATATCCTACTACTTTTATATTGCCCACTTTTCTTTCAACTTTTTTTTTTTTTTTTTTGAGACAGAGTCTCACTATGTCACCCTTGATAGGAGTGCCGTGGCATCACAGCTCACAGCAACCTCAAATCTTGGGCTTAAGCAATTCTCTTGCCTCAGTCTCCCAAGTAGCTGGGACTATAGGTGCCTGCCACAAAGCCCAGCTATTTTCTGTTGTTGTTGTAGTTGCCATTGTTGTTTGGCAGGCCTGGGCTGGGTTTGAACCCGCCAGCCTCAGTGTATGTGGCTGGTACTTTAGTAGCTGAGCTATAGGTGCCAAGCCTCTTTTGCCTTTATAATAAAAAATATTTTTATAAGATGTTTTGGCTCAGTGCCTATAGCTCAGTGGTTAGGGCGCCGGCCACATACACCAGGGCTGGCAGGTTCTAACCCAGCCCGAGCCTGCTAAACAACAATAACAACTGCAACAAAAAAAGTAG
The DNA here is from genome assembly GCA_963574655.1 of Perodicticus potto. Taxonomy (NCBI): domain Eukaryota; kingdom Metazoa; phylum Chordata; class Mammalia; order Primates; family Lorisidae; genus Perodicticus; species Perodicticus potto. Next base: position 25,427 of record CAUYRH010097034.1, read on the forward strand.
CCAGGCATTGTGGAAGGCTACAAGTAGTAGTCCCAGCTACTTGGAAGGCTGAGGCTAGAGAATCACTTAAGCCCAAGAGCTAAAGGTTGCTGTGAGCTGTGATGCTATTGCACTCTACTGAGAGTGACATAGTGAGACTCTGTCTCAAAAAAAAAAAAAAGAAAGATGTTTTATTACTTAGATATGTACATTTTCTATATTCACAAACTTGAGACCTACGTGACTTTTTTTTTTTTTTTTGAAACAGAGTTTCACTATGTTGCCCTCAATAGAGTGCCATGACATCACAGCTCACAGCAACTTCAAACTCTTGGGCTTAAACAATTCTCTCGCCTCAGCCTCCCAAGTAGCTGGGACTACAGGCGCCTGCCACAATGTCTGGCTATTTTTATGTTGTAGTTGTCATTGTTGTTTGGCAGGCCCAGGCCAAGTTCAAACCCGCCAACCCCAGTGTATGTGGCCAGTGCCCTAATTACTGAGGTATGGACACTAAGTCTACCTGACAGATTTTAAAAGACTGAATGGGCTGCTGCATAATTAGGATTATTATGTGAGGACCATTTTGCTTCTCTGTCATGGTGGATATCACAAAAATTATGCATAGAACTTTTTTTTCAAATTAGCTTTCATTAGTGTGTGTGTATTTAATGTGTGGCCCAGGACAATTCTTCTCCCAGAGAAGCCAAGGTTGGACATTTCTGCACTACACCAACCCTAGACAACAGTTTGATTGTTTCTGTTAAAGCAAAAAGGGGCAAGGGAGGGGAGGGGAGGGAGAGGATGGGTGGAGAGAGGGTAAATGGTGGGATCACACTTATGGTGCATCTTAGAAGGGTACAGGTGACACCTACTAAATGCAGAATACAAATGTTTTCATACAATAAACAAGAAAATCCCATAAAGGTTATGTCGAACAGTTGGATGAAAATATTTCAGATTGTATATGAAGCCAGCACCTTGTACCCCATGATTGCACTAATGTACACAGCAACGATTTCATAAAAAAAAAAAAAAAAGGAAAATAAATCCTCTAAAAATAAGGAAAGACAAGGAGAATGACCCTCTTAGGGCACCCCAGTTGGTTTATGGAAATGGTAAGTTTGAGGGCATGTGGAGTTTCTGGGACTCCAGCTGGTTATGGCCAATTCTCATCCACCATTTCCTACTGATGTGAAAATACATTGAGGAAATTTCAGAGCTCTACTGGTCACCTGCCACTATAAAGTTAAAATGTCAAGTCTCTTTGGCTTTCTATTTTCTTTTCTGCCTACTCTGAATCTGCTAACTTTTTCTATAGATACTGAGATAAACTCAGTGCTTATGGTATTGCTAATTCAAGGCTACTTAGAGACTTTGGAGCTAGTTCTAGGTAAATGTAAACATTGAAAACTCATTTTAAACTAAAGGTAAAAGGGGTTAAAGAGGTTTTTTAAAATCAAACTGCCATGGAAACTGTTATATCCAAACCTTAGGTCCACATATATTATTAGATTATCTATCAGGACAAGTAAAGCTTAGCCAAATGAACTGTTAAAATAATTGCACAACTTCATCTGCCTATCCCCACTGAAAAGTTCAAACTTATGGCCCGCCCCCTACGGCTCTTCCCGCCTGGAGCGGTAACACCTTATTGGCTGTTCTACCATCCCAACACCTCCCCTAACTGAGTCTATATAAGGTGCCCTTGTCTTTTGTTCTCTCTCTCTTTTCTCTCCCTCTCTCTCCCCCACTTGTGTCTCTTGTCTCTCTCTCTCTCTCTACCTTCTCTCCTCTCTCCCCCCATTTCTCTCTCTCACTCCCCTCCTCCTTAATGCTGCTCTGCAGCATCCCCCACCAATAAAGACCTTTCGTATAAGCCTTGGTGTTCTGTGAGGTTTATGCCGGTCGAGTGCCCCCCTTTCATGAACAAATTCTGGTTTTGTCAAAAGAAATTTGGATTCAGTTGACTTTTGTAAACCAGTTAGTCTGTACTAGAACCTCATGGCTATCGTTACTGGTATAAAGAATGTTATAAATTAAAGGCCATTCAAAATCAAAAAGCACTGAGAGTGTCCTTCCCTCTCTCTGTATAAACCAGACTAACCTGATCAAAAGACCAACTCCATTACCTCAGTATATTGTGGGAAGACGACCATACATTATTTTAAACACAATATCTCTCTCTCAGGTTAATTTAATTTGTGAAGAGAGTCATGTCAATTGTCCTCCCTCACACCATTTGTCACCTCTAAAATGATTACCTGGACTCTACATACCTCTCCCCTCCAAAAAGACAGGTGTAAAAGTATCTGAACCTCAGCCAGGCACCATGCCTCACCCCAGCAGTCTGGGAGGCTGAGACAGGAGAATCACTTGAGCTCAGGAGTTGGAGAACAGTCTGAGCAAGAGTGCGACCCCATCTCTACTAAAAATAGAAAATAACAAGCCGGTTGTTTTGCCAGGTGCCTGTACTCCCAACTACCAGGGAGGCTGAGGTGGGAGGATTGCTTGAGCCCAAGACTTTGAGGTTACTGTGAGCTGTGATGATGCCACAACACTCTACCCAGGGTGACAGACTGAGACTCTGTCTCAAAAAAAAAAGTATCTGAACCTCATGGGAATACTGGATGATCTGTGATTCTCCTCCCCTTGTACATGGTAAATAAACCTTTCTCTTATTAATCTGCATTACTTGTGAATTGATCTTTCAGCTAATTTTCAGGGGAAAGAGTAAGTTTTCCCTCCCCCTAAGATGTGCATGTGTATATACTATGTTCAGATGTATTTTGGGTATGTGTATTAAATGTTGTGTATACATGGTTCCAGACTGGCTTATAAAGAAGGGAGTGTTCATCAATTAATTAAACAAACCCAAATGCTTTGCTAGATCATGTGAATTTAGTAATCTGTGGTAAATAAGCTGGTTTATTTTTTAAAAGTATTATTAAGTAAGAATAAAAATGTTTTGAAAGCATCAGCGGATATTTTTTGCCTGGGTTTTACTGGACATTTTTATTATGTTCTTACGGTGTCAGGATTTGACACAAAGGTTGTAAAAGTATAAATGCAACTAAAGACAAAATGTACTTGTGTGAATGTGATAAGGCAAATTTAACATTTTTGTTCTAATGATAATAGCTAAATCTTTTGAGTTATCAAAAAAATACCCATGTGTTTAACTTTAAGGATTTTAATTAGGTAAAAATATAAACATACCTAAACCAAAATAAGTGTCAGTAAGTTAGAATATAAAACATCAAGTAAACAAAAAGCACAAAAACAGAAACATAATCAAAGGTTTATGAAAATATTTGGATTTTGGTCTTTTGATCCTAGATGCAGATGCAGTTTCTTCCACTGATTTCAATGTCTGTGGGAAGGTGATACAGGACAGGTGGCACCCCAGCCAGTTCCGCAGAGCTGGAGGCAGGGGGGCCAACTGGCTGCCTCCGCCTTGGTGGTGGTGGTGCAGTGGCAGCCAGCAGAGGAACCAGCAGACTGGAGGGTAGGCAGCCCCCTCCCCACCCCCGCAGTAAACTCCAGTAGCCAGAGGGGCCCGACAACAGCTGGGGAGACACTAGCACCTTAGGTTTCCCTCCCCTTGCACTTACTGCTCAACAGGGAATCCCCATTTTCTAGGCCTGGTCAATTTCATGTAAATTTCCTAGGCCTGGGAATGAAAGGGATTGTAGCCATTCATTTGCGACCCAGACATGTCCCAGGCACGACCCACGTGCTAAATGTAACTACTTAGGGTACCAAACACACTGTCCCAGACACCTCACAGAGAGTCCCCAACAGGTAAATGTAACTACCGAGGCCCCCTTGAGAATATATATATATATATATATATATATATATATATATATATATATACCCATAGACAAAGAGCCTGGCAGTAGAGATACAGAGAGAGACAGAGCTTTTCTCTCCGGATCTCCCTGCCAGGAGCTTTCTTGTTTTTGTATTCTTTTCTGTAAATAAATCCTGTCTTACCACTGATCTGTGGTCTGCGGATTTATTCTTCAAATCACTAAAACCAAGAACCTACTGAAGACGAAATTCCAGCATCAAAGGTACACATAAAATAAGTTCTCTAGCTCACTTTTCCTGGCATCTGATACTAACAGTTCTGTCATGGATGCAAAGCTGTCCTAGAAATTGTAGATATAAGACCTTAAAGTGGAATCACTAGTTTTCCCTTGGTCTTGCCCACTCTTGATTTGCCTTGCTCTTTATGAGCTAGCTGGACATGTGTTCATTTTGTTTCTATAGCACAGTTTTTGCCTAGGGAAACAAAAATACCTAAACTGTTAATTTTATATAGTAATTTATTTATCCTAAACAAAATGGTTATATAAAATCCAAACAATCTCAAAACAGTCTTATTTTTTGCAATTATTACATGTACTGAAGTTTACACTCAAGCTGGTAAATGTTCTGAGATTATTTAGATTGTTTTTACAATAGCTTAACCTTGATCCTCGTGTTAAAAAAAAAAAAAAAAAAGCCCAGGCGCAGTGGCTCATGCCTGTAATTCTAGCACTCTGAGAGGCTAAGGTAGGTGGATTGCTTGAGCTCATGAGTTCCAGCCCAGCCTGAGCAAAAGCAAGACCCTGTCTCTACTAAAAAATAGAAGAACTGGAGGCAAGAGGATCACTTGAGCCTGAGTTGAAGGTTGCTGTGGAAAAAAAAAGCCCATGTTACAACTTATAACCTTGTTTGAGGTGCTAAGGATCTGTGCTCAAGGTTTTTTCAATCCATAGTCAGGTGGTATCATGATGATGGGGTTCAGAAAACTTCCCTAAAATGAATCCCTCAGAAGCAAAACTTCTCTGACCTAAATTGGCCTCCTGGCCCAATTCTTCCCTGAAGCTAGCTGTGGAAACCAGAATCCCTCTTCCCCAAGGCAGATCATATGTGTAAGAATTCGTGTAAGAGCCAAAACCCCCTTTTCTAAAAGCCAGCCATAAAACCTAAAATAATTCTATGTAAAACTAGCCACAAAGTAATGATTTGACCTACTTTGTTTTACTATGAAGCCCCCATTCCAGAAAGGGCCCTGCCCCACACTCAGGAGGGAATGCACACTCAGAGGCCAAGCAGAATCTGGTTCCCCCACCCAACATTAGATAACATCCTTTTTTGTCCAATCATATTTCTGTACAACTGTCCATACTTTTTTGACCGTAAAAGAATAAAAATGAACAATTTCCCCTGTACCTTTGAGTGTTCACTCCGAAGGCGCCCATGTTTAAGTGTGTAATTTTTCCTATCAATCTCCTTCATGTCAGTGATTTTTCAGGGAACCTTTATTGAGGCCCTTTGCTCCCTACAGTGTCAATGGATTTTGTTTTGAGATGTAGATATTTTGGAAAGATATAATTAGTTAATACTTTTAAACAGGATATATTCTTAAACATCTACTATATTTATAAAACTTGGAAAAGCTATTACATTATTCAAAACAGCAAGTCTTACTAGAATATTTATGTTTGTTTCCTTGGTAGGATTTGTTTTGAGTTTTCAGGTAGTAATTAAAGCTATATTTTGATTCTTGGTCTGTGTTTTATATAATCCACAGGATATAAAAATGGTTAACAGAAAATAACTTAAAATGATAACTGGAATCTATATAAATTACAAAGATAAATAAATTAGGTAAATATAAATGAGATAAAGACAAAATTTAGAATTTTAAAGTTTTGTTATATTAAAATACTAATTAGGCCAGCACGGTGGCTCACACCTATAAACCCCTCAACTTGGGAGACCAAGGCAGGTGGATTGCCTAAGTTCACAGGTTCGAGACCAGCCTGAGCAAGAGCAAGACCCTGTCTCTAAAAAATAGCCAAGCATTGTAGCATGCGCCTGTAGTCCCAGCTACTTGGGAGACTGAGGCAAGAAGATAACTTAAGCCCAAGAGTTTGAGGTTGCTGTGAGCTAAGACAACACAGCACTCTAACAAGTGAGACTCTGTCTCAAAAAAAAAAAAAAAATGGGCAGCACCTGTGGCTCAGTGGGTAGGGCGCCAGCCCCATATACCAAGGGTGGCAGGTTCGAACCTGAACCCAACGCTGGCCAAATTGCAACAAAAGAAATAGCCCGGCGTTGTGGCGGGCACCTATAGTACCAGTTACTCAGGAGGCTGAGGCAAGAGAATCGCCTAAGGCCAGGAGTTGGAGGTTGCTGTGAGCTGTGATGGCCACTGCACTCTACCAAGGGTGACAAAGTGAGATCCTGTCTCTAAAAAAAAAAAAACAAACAAACTTAGTAAATGTTTGGGTTATTTCTAATTAACAGAAAAATCACATTAAGGATCTAGAAGACCACATGTGGCCTAAAGGCTGCAGGTCCCCACCCTGGCCCAGGCTCTCCTGGTCCCAATGGTTTGCAAACACACTCCAGTACTGCACTCCCCACAATAGGATATTTTATTTGAAAGTCATTTTTATTAATTTTTATTTATTTATTTATTTGAGACAGAGTCTCAAGCTGTCGCCCTGGGTAGAGTGACGTGGCATCACAGCTCACAGCAATCTCCAACTCTTGGACTTAAATGATTCTCTTGCCTCAGTCTCCCAAGTAGCTGGGACCACAGGCGCCCGCCACAACTCCTGACTGTTTGGTTGTAGTTGTCATTGTGTTTGGCAGGCCTGGGCTAGATTCAAACCCGCCAGCTCCAGTGTACGTGGCTGGCACCCCAGCTGCTGAGCTATAGGCACCAAGCCTAGAAAGTCATTTTAAAAATACAAACCTGTAATAAGGCAAAAGAAACAAGTGAAATGTTACACCTCCTGAAGTAACAGCTGTGCTATCTTACTTGAGCTACTATCTGCAGCTCTCCTACTTCTAGGTCAGGTGGATTTCATGGAACACTGCATCCTTCAACCAAATCATCTCTCAGAGGAAACGCCCTCCCTGACAGGGAGACTTGCCACCTGTGCTCTCGAATCAAAGCACCAGGACGTCAGCAGACCAGTGAAGGTAGGTTTTCTTCTATATCCTAGCACCAGGTGCCCCCACCCTGGCCTTCCACCCAATATCACCCATACCCCACATCTGACACCCTATCTCATTCCCCCATGGCGACATGGGGACATTGCTAATTAATAGCTCACATCAGAGCACTAAATGTTCTGTTACTGTGAAGGCAGGGAGGTCCCCAGCTGTGCCTGCCTCACTCAGTTGGGACTCTTTCCTACACTCAGGGTTGGCTCTGGAACTTTCCACTTGAGAGAGGAGGAAGGGATAGCAAGCTGAAACCAGCAGGGCATAGGTGAGCATGTTAGCCCGAAACTCCACAGAACACTTTGTGATAATCTGGGGTGACACCAGCACTCACAGCTGGACACACTTGGAAATGCAGCCCTTAGGAATTTGCTCACTGGTCCCATTTTGGCTAAATATGGTGGTCAGACTTTGGTAGATCTCAACAAAGAAAGAAAGGGTAAATGCTACTTACGTTTTTACCCAGCACCTAAATAGGAGACGGCAAGGATCTGACTTGAGGAGGAAGACAGCCTTGGCTCTGAATTGTTCCAAACCTAGGTAGGGGACCAGTGTCTCATTAACTCACCCCTGCAGTGGGATGAACTGAGACTTCTGCAGTGCCAACAAGAAGTCAAATGTGGGGGAGCTCGGGTCTCAAAGAGCTTGTATGGGGGAAGGACAGGCAAGGATGAGTCAACACAATTCCTATCACTGAACCCACAGTGCAATCATCATTTCTAAATAATTACCACTCTTGGTGACGGTCTCAGCAGAAAGGAGAAGGAAGCAGTCAGGGACAAACTTCTTTACTCCTCCACCTCAAAAACAGCATTTTAGGCCAATGCAAGGCTGTGACATGATTGTCGAGGCCAAATAATACACATCCCAGGGCCTAGCTTGACTCCTGCATGGCATCCAACGTGCATGGTGTGCTGGCCATGCCCTGGGCTGCTTGCAAGTTTCCTCCATTAGGAAACTTGGTATCCTGCCTACAGCACTTCCTGCTTCCAGAGAGGGTGTATTTTTTATTTCATTATTCTATTTAAAATAGATCACCCTGCAGGCATGTGTGAATACATATATATACACCCATGTTTCAATCTTTTAAAATTATATTACCAATGAACTTTATTCACTATCAATGAGCAATAATTTATAAAAGGACTTTTGTTTCAATGTCAGTTGCTACATGGACTTATTAAATTAAATTAAAATTCACTATTTTTACTTTCCCAGTTTTTAGTGGGTCACACCGATTACAAGAATTGGGCACAGAAAGTCTATCTAGTCCTTCACTAGGGTATTGAAGTTGCCTAATGTACACATATTAGACTTCCTAGACAACTCCCCAAATGATGCTCACAGTGGTGGGGGGTTAGTTCTGAACAGCCCCTACAGAATCCCTCAGTGGCAGGGCCAGCAGGCTCCGTGCTCAGACCTGAGCCCCAGAACATGGATCCACATCCTATCGCTGCAGAACTCATGCCTGCTCTCCGGCTGGAAAGTTTGGAAGGTATAGAAAAGTGCAAAAAGAAAAAAAAAAAAAAACCCTCCAATTCCCAGAGAGAAGCACTGATGCAGTGAAGTATATGTTCTTCTAGTACTTTCTTACTATAATATCTATCTATATAGGTTTGAAAACAAAATGAGATCGGTTCCATGTTCTCTCAGAACAGTATAGTATATCTGTATCTATAGTATTTGTGGAAAATATTTATAAAGGCTTCTTTTTAGCCTTTTAATAATGTTTATTGATATTCAAAGAAATTTGCCTGTGGAAAATCTGCATCTATTATTTGAGTTCATTTGGATTGCTTTTATGCTTAGAAAAATGCCTCTGTATCTCAAAATCAGATTAATAATCACACAATTCTTATTTACTAATAAAAATACATATTGTTTCTCTTATGAGTATAAAAGTGATACATGTTCATTTAGGAAAATTTAGAAAATTAAGAAATGTGTGAAAACAGGGATCAGCAATGATCACAGCTCTGAGACAAATACTGGAAGCCTCTGGTTATACTTCTTTGAGCCCTTTAAAATATACATACACAGGGCCGGGTGCAGTGGCTCATGCCTGTAATTCTAGCACTCTGGGAGGCTGAGGTGGGTAGACTGCTTAAGCTCACGAGTTTGAGACCAGCCTAAGCAAGAGCAAAAGTGAGACCTCATCTTCAAAAATAGCTGGGTGTTGTGGCAGGCACCCAAAGTCCCAACTAATTGGGAGGTTGAGGCAAGATCACTTGAGCCCAAGAGTTTGAGGTTGCTGTAAGCTATGACACCATAGCACTCTACCAAAATCAAGAAAGTGAGACTCTGTCTCAAAGAAAAAATATATATATACACACACACATATATATATACACACACACACTTATACATACACCTGTATTATATGTCACACAGATGGTTTACATGTATTATTCACCTGCGTGACAATATCCTGGGCCTATGTTTTTCATGTAATGAATTTTTCTTATAAACACTAATTGCTGCCTAATATTCTACTGGGCTGTGAAGTACCATGACTAATCTAATAAAGCCTCTACTATGGGTATTTGAGTTGCTTTCAGTCATTAATTATTTAAATTAATGCCATCATGGACATACTCTGTATATAAACTTAGCACCTATCTGATTATCTCCTGAAGATAAAGTCATAAGAATAGAATTTTCAGCAAAAGTGCGTATTTTAAAACTTATAATATGCAAGGACAAAGAGCTTTCCCGAAACATGATTCCCTAAAGTTACCCTCTGAGATACATGAAATGCATCTTCTGTCTCTGTGATTCCTTACTAAAACTCTGCATTATAAACCTTCCCACACCACACGCCAACAAAGTCATCACAAATGAACAAGTGTGCATTTACCTCGCTAAAGCATGAGGCATCTCTCCAGGAGTGTTGGTATTTGTGCTCCTTTTGTGAAACACCTGCTCAACATTCAACAAAGGTGCAAAAGATTTAAATAAGTACACCATAGAGCAGAAGAAACTGTCTTTGTTTAGTTTTGTTTCTTTTTTTGTTGTTGAGACAGAGTCCCACCTCATGGTCTGAGCAGAATGCAATGCAGTGCAGTGGTGTGATCACAGATAACAGCAGTCTCAAGCTCCTAGGCTCCAGTGAGCCTCCTGCCTCAGCCTCCCAAGCAGCTGGGACTACAGGTGCAGGACACATCTGGCTAATTTTTCTATTTTTAGTAGAGATAGGGTCTCGTTCTTCCTCAGGCTTGTCTCAAACTCCTGACCTAAGCTTCCCAGAGTACTAAGGATTACAGGTGTGAGCCACTATACCTGGACATATTATGGTGTTTTTTATATTAGAATAATTTTTAAATGGACCTAATTAATAATAGAATTAAACTGGGGGTGGGGTGGTGGAAATCACAAGGCCATTTGTCTCTCGTTCTTCTCTCACTAAAAGTAGTCTTCACAAATACTCGTGGGCAGCCCTATTGCCAACTTGGACTTTAATACTTCTTTCCACCAAAAAAGAAAAAGTTCCTTACTAAATTGCTGCCTCCATGATTGGAGGCAGGAAGAAATCAGAGGGTGCAGCCAGTGCTCTGCTTTCACACACCCAGGGCAGCATGACAAGCACCCCCACCTAGGTGTGGCAACTGGCATCTGAGAGAATAATTATTATTTTAGGTTAAGCCTACAAGGGTAAGGCACAGAAGGGACAGAGAATTAAAGCTACAGTGCAGATGCAGCTCAACTGTCCAGATGTCATAAAAAAAGTCACAATCATTGTACTTCCACACACTTTTACCACTACTTCATTTAAAGAGATAATTTACTAACACTGCTTAAATTGTTTTTAAAAATGGATTAGTGTCACCTATAGTCCCAGCTACTTGGGAGGCTGAGGCAAGAGAATCGTTTAAGCCCAAAAGTTTGAGGTTGCTGTGAGCTGTGACATCACAGCACTCACCCCGGGTGACAGCTTGAAACTCTGTCTCAAAAAAAAAAAAAATTGATTAATGTCTACATTTAACATATTAAGCCCTAAACAGCTGGGTGTTGTGGCAGGCACCTGTAGTCCCAGCTACTTGGGAGGCTAAAAGAATCACTTAAGCCCAAGAGTTTGAGGTTGCTGTGCGCTATGACACCATGGCACTCTACCAAGGGCAACATAGTAAGACTCTGTCTCAAAAAAAGAAAAAGAAAAAAACATATTGAGCCCTAAATAAAGCACGAATACCAGTTAAGTGTTCTTCCCAAGGCAGAAAAGTATTAGGTGCTGAGGACTGTCACTGTTCCCAGTGGCCCCCACTTCAGATGTTGATTTGGAGGTGCCACCCCCGCTCTCACGTGGCTGTTGCAATTCCCACCTCCTGTCACTGGCCTTTGAATTTGGTAGATGGTGATTTTCCTTCTAGAGGTTCTGAAATCTGGCAATCTTTTAGTTTCCAGATGTGGTGTCATGGTTGAAGAAATCAGACCGAAGAACATCTGACCATGTGTTCGATTCCACACCTAGGTGTTCTCACCCCTCAGCCAGTCTCCTCCTCAACCCTTACTCCTCTGTCTCTGTCCTCGGCTCTCCCAGTGATGGCCCTCTGAGAACTTCTGCTGCTCTTTCCCTTCATTACAGACACCCCAGAACTGTCCCCTATAGTCACCCACATGCACTGCAGACTCTCCCTCACACAGCCCCTTCCCCGGGGCCCAACCACACAGCCCCAGAGCCCCACTTCTGAGGTGCAACCAGCCTGGCTGCAGGGTGGGGAGTGTGGACAATTGGCCAGATACCCCAGAGCCAAGCCCACAGCATAGCACATTCCCTGAGTGCAGCTTGGCTGGGTTTGACTTTCCCACACACTGACCTCTTTCTTCATGAGCAGCTAAGATGTCTGCTTGGCCCTGCTGGGTGCCAGTCTCCCTGCCCCGCCAGCTCCTCTCACCTCTTCACAATACAGGGTGGCTCCATATAAATGGGATTCTTTTCCCAACGTGGTTGGCTACTCTTATACTTCTATTTCCTTGTGACATTAGAAGTAGCTAATCAATTTCCATAAAATATCCTGTAGCAATCACATTTATTTTGTGAAAAACGTTCACTATAAAAACATAGAAGACAGATGACATCAGTGGGAATGGCAGAGTAATGACCGCTGACAGCTTGCCTCTCTCCATAAAAGCAACAAGAACACTGGCAAAATTGTCCTAATTAACTTTTTAAGAACTCTGGAAGTTCACCAAAGGCTTGCATCAATACAAGGACCATTTATTTGAGAAAAACAGTCAGCTCTTGGTGAAAGCAGTGAGCTCTGTGGCTTTCTAGCTTACCCTCTTCCTTTCCCCTCCCCCAACCCATAGCTGCCTTGAAAACCAAGAGTCATTGGGCCATCAGTGAGAACAGCAGCCTGGCAGGCAACCAGGCAGAGAAGGAGAAGCCCTCCAAAGCTAAAGGAAAATCGAAACTCAATAACCTAAAACTTCCATCTCAAAACACTAAAGAAAACAAGAGAAAACTAAACTCAAAGTAAGCAGAAAGAAGAAAATAACAAATATCAGGACAAAAAGAAATTAAATACAGAACAGAAAACAAAAACGAAAACTAGTTCCTTGAAAAGATCGATTAAAATTGACAAACCTTCACCTAGAATGACAAAGAAAAAAGAGAAGACTCAAATGATTAAAATAAGGAATGAAAAAAGGAGATTTTGCTATCAACCTTATAGAAATAAGAGCATATTATAATAAAATACTATGAACAACTGTATTAACAAATTAAATAAACCATTAACAGATTAACAAATTCCTAGAAACACATACAGAAACTGACTCAAGAAAGAAAGAGAAATCTAAATAAACCTAAAGCAAGTACAGAGATTATGTTAGTAATCAAAAAATTTCCACAAGGAAAAGTTTAGTAACAGATGGCTTCATTAGTGAATTCTGCCAAACATTTAAAGAATTAAGACTAATCCCTTACAAATCCTTTCCCAAAAAAGATGAGAAAAGGATACTTTCTAACTCATTCTATGAGGCCAGTATTACCCTGAACTCAAAACCAGAGAAATATCAGTATCCCTAAAAAATATAGATACAAAACTTCACAACAAAATGCCTGCAAACCAAATACAGCAATATATTAATTACACACCATGGCCAAATGAGATTTATTTATTTTAAATGCAAGGTTCATTTAACAGCCAAAAATAATTCAATGAAACACATCATATTAATGGAATAAAGAAAAAAACACATGATCATCTTTGAAACACATCATATTAATGGAATAAAGAAAAAAAACACATGATCATCTCAGAAGACACAGAAAAAAACATTTAATAAATTTAAATATACCAAATGACAAAAATATTCAAAAAAAACTAGGAATAAAAGGAAGCTTTTTCAACCTAAGTAAGGGTATTTATGAAAATCCCACAGCAAGCATTATATGGAGCAGTGAAGGACAGAAACCTTTCCTCCAAAATCAGGAACAGGACACAGATATTTGCCCTTGCCAGTACAATCAACACTGGGTGCAGGCTTAGGCAAGAAAAAGAAACAAAAGGTACCTAGATTAAAAAGAAAAAATACAAATACAGTAGAACATCCATAGTTGCATACCTCCCTACATTAACCACCTCCTTAAGTTGATCTAATTTTCATGTGCTGGACATGCATCACAAGTACTCAGTGGAAGACTAACCTCTCTATGTTGACTACCTTTGAAAGTTGTATCTTGACCACTTGGATTGTGACACACAATATTAACAATATTCTATAACTTGACTGGTTGAGCCCACTCTGCACAACAGGTAGAAGATATGGACTTTGGCCCTTAGTTGTATTACTTTTTTCTTTAGTAGAAGTTGCTTTTTCATGTTTTATTATTCCCATGTGTTGGATTAGGCCTAACATCCTATTGTTTATCAAATGTTGTAGAGGATTTTGTCAACATAAAGGACTGTTCTGAATTGTAGGTACATCCTATAATTACTGAAAAAATTTATAGTTAATCGAGACATTCTGGCCCAAAGCAAAGAACTCAGAGAGCTGACATTAAATGAAAGATTGAGCTACATTTTCCGGAAAGTAGCAGCCAAAGAAAGTCAGCCAAACATTTTGAGGTCATGATTAACATCATCCAAAACCCAAACATAGGTACTTTTCCTCTCTACAGGAGAAAAGTAGGAAAACTTCCCTTGATGAAGTCAATGAAGCCACATTCAGCTGATTCAAACAAACAAGGGCAGTTAACACCCAAATCTCTGGGCTGATGATCCAAGAAGTTGCCAAAAGAATTCCAGATGGCATCAAGTCAAGTATCAAGCATCAAGTGGCTGGACATGAGATCTCCCAGAAATCTTGTATGGTGAATCCAATGAAGTTCTGGAAGAGTTCATCAAAAAATCCCCAGACTATGCCAGAGGCTTCAAAGATGACAACATCTTTAATGCTGACAAATGTATACTCTTTGTCAAGGTTATCCCTGGCAGAAGCCTCAACATGAAGGGTGACAAGTTTTAACAGCAGAAAACTTTCCAAAACTGTTTCATAGTTCTGCTTTGCCCCAGCTCAACTGGAGAGAAACTAAAGCCCTTGCTAAGTGGTAAATCAGCAAAGCCACAAACATTCAAGAACCTGAAGCCCAGAGAGCCCCCATCACATGGAGAATAACAAATGAACATGGATGACTGCTGCCTTATTTAAGGAGTGACTAAGGGGTCTGACCTGAGAAATAAAGAAACATTCTACTGACAGCAAACAGCTAACCTGGCCCACCCACAAGTGAATCTTCTCACAGATGTGATACTGAAATTTCTACCTTCAAACACAACTTCAAAAATCCAACCTCTTGACCAAAACATCATTAAAACATTTAAATGCATTACTTTGCCCAGCTTCTGCAATGGGTCATTACTAAAACACAAATCTGTGGTACACCTGTAGAAGCAACTTCATCTGCTGTATCAGTTAATGCTCTGGATATTGTCCTCTGGATCAGTTATGCTTAGAATAAAATTCAGCCAGAATGATACAGAAATGTTTCAAGAAGTTGGATCTGTTGCAACCAAGAGTACAATGTTTGGGCCCTATCAGACAATTCATCTCCCATGATAGAATTCAAGGGAGTAGACTTTAAAGGTTTTGTTGCAATGGATGATGAGGTGGCAGCCTGTAATGAACCTGATGCAGAAGCAACTTTCCAAGTAATATTGACTGACATATAGACCAGCATAAAGTACATGAAGCAACTGATGAAGTAGAAGAAGCAAGTGAGGATGACACAGAAACTGCAGAGACCCCAAAAGAAAAGGATGTCAGGCATCTGATAATGCAGTTGAAGTCATTTGCTGTGGAAAAATGCCCAGGTATGCTGAGTGGTATGGCCAGTGTTGAGAGTGAGTGTTTTCTCCACTTACATTTGTGATAAGGATAAGAAACAGACCAAGATTGACTCTTTTTTCAGAAAGAATATTTAAACCATGAGAAAACAGTAAATGTAGTATATGTAAATGTATATGTAACAGTAAATGTAGATTGTGTATAATAATGTATGATTTGGGTGTGTTTTCATTATGTCTAATTTTGTATAATATTCTCTAATAAAATCTGTACAAGAAAATAAAGTACATGTACATATTAGTACAGTAGGCCTAGTTCCTTATGTTGACCACATTTGTATGTTTACCAATTTATTACAATCCCATGGGTGGTCAACTTATAGAGGTTCTACTCTTTATCTCTATTTAACAGTGACAGCTGAGCAGGCCTTTGATTGTCTCCTGGAGACCAACAGGTTTGAACTGCTTGCAGTCTGCCACCATCCTTCTTCTTATAAGGACACCAGTCCTATTGGATTATATCCCCACCCCTTATGACCACTTTTAACCTGAATGCCCTCTTTAAAAGCCCCACCTTGAAGTTCAATAACTTTTGAGGTTGGGCTTCAACACTTCAATTTTGTGGAGATACAATTCAATCTAGAACAGTGGTTCTTAACCTTCCTAATGCTATGGCCCTTTAATACAGTTCCTGTGGGTCGCGACCCACAGGTTGAGAACCACTGGTCTAGAACATGGGCCTGTGTAACATGTACTGAGTGTTGTAGCTTTGTAGTGAGTTTTCAAGTTGGGAAATGAAAGCCCCTAACTTTTTCTTTTTAACATTTGTTATTCTGGGTACTTTGAGTTTCCATATGAATTTTAGGATCAACTTGTCAATTTCTGTCAGAAATACAGCTGGGATTTTGGGACTGTGCAGAATTGGTAGATATCTCAACAGTACTACATATTACATCTTTTAATATGAACATATGATGCTTTTCCATTATTTAGGTCTTTTTTAATTTCTTTCAGTGACTTCATAGTTTTTGGGTATTTATGTCTTGCAGTTCTTTGGTTAAATGTATTCCTAAGTTTTAAATTCTTTTTATTACTATTATAATTGCAATAGTTTTTTAGGTTTCACTTTTGGAGTGTTTATAACAAGTATGAAGAAGTATGTCAATGGAAAGGAACCCAAACTCTGAAAAATTATTTTTTCTTTCTTCCTTTCTTTTTTTCTTCCCTGACCTATCTTCCCAGTAACATAATTTAAAGAGGTTTACTCTGAGCCAAATATGCACTCTCATGGCCTAAGGAGCCTTGCCCAAGAAGCCTTGAGCAAGTGGTCTCACCATGGTTAGGTTACTGTTTGGTTTTATATATTAGGGAGAGACAGATTTACATCTAAAGTCAAAGCAATACACAAAAGGTTTACATTCATCTGGCCTGAAAAGGTGGAAGGTCTTGAAGTGGGGCATTATAGGTTATAGGTAGGTTTAAAGGTTCTTTAATTAGTCATTAAAGAAATTCAACTTTGTCTAAATGCTTGGACTGTTTTAAAAAGTTAAGATAAGGAAGTCTGTTAATTAGAGAGAAGCCACTGGACATACACTGAGATTTAAGTGATTTGTTAAGTAAATTGGTGACCTGCAGATGTGTTTTAACATTTGCCTTATAGGAGCTTAGGCCTGTTAGTGATTTTGTATCTTATTGTTAAGAACAGTAACTCCAAAGGTATAAGTCAATTAACTAGGCATGTCCAACCTTCCTTTTCCTCATGGCCAGCTTTCAGAGCTTTTTGGGCAGGGGTCTCCTTTTCCTAGAGGGGGTCCATTCAGTTAGCTAGCAGGGCTTAAGATTTTATTTTAGTTTACAAATGCAGTTACATTTTATATGTTGATTTTATATCTTGTTATTTTACTGAACTTATTGCTTACACTAGTTTTTTAGTGGATTCTTTAGAATTCTTATATATAAAATCATGTCATCTCCATATAGAGATACAGTAGAACCTCTGTAAGTTGACCACCCAAGGGATTGTAAAAAACTGGTCAACATACAAATGTGGTCAACATAAGGAACTAGGCCTACTGTACTGATATGTACATGTACTTTATTTTCTTGTACAGATTTTATTAGAGAATATTATACAAAATTAGACATAATGAAAACACCCCAAATCATATATTACTATACACAATCAGTACATTTACTGTTTTCTCATGGTTTAAATATTCTTTCTGAAAAAAGAGTCAATCTTGGTCTGTTTCTTATCCTTATCACAAATGTTAAGTGGAGAAAACACTCACTCTCAACACTGGCCATACCACTCAGCATACCTGGGCATTTTTCCACAGCAAATGACTTTAACTGCATTATCAGATGCCTGATATCCTTTTCTTTTGGAGGTCTCTGCAGTTTCTGTGTCATCCTCACTTGCTTCTTCACTTCATCAGCTGCTTCATGCACTGTATCTGTACGTTAGTCAATATCTCCCCACTGGTCTGTACATCAGTCAATATCTCCCCATTGTCAACTGCTGTGGAGAGACTAGAGCAAAGTAATCTCCCACAATGACAACCTCTGTGAAGAGAGTCTCACCCAGCCCCCACCCCAAGTTTCCCAGGTGCCTGGGAAACAATCCATCACTCTGCATGAAGATCATCCAGCACTGGCCTAGACAGTGTCAATATCAAGGGCATGAGATAACACAGAGCAGATGCATTACAGGCTCTCAGTGCATCTGCCCCTCCCCAGTGGGGTCAACCTTAGGTCACAAAAGTGTCATTTAGGGACCTCTCCTTCTTCTCACTAAATAGGAGTATTCCCAGCAAAGTGGAACAGGTATGTTTCAAGTCTATCTGCCTTGACCTGAGAGAAGACATTTCAGATGAGGAGAAAACAGCAAAAGAATTCTGGCAATGTGAAAAAACAAGGTAGTTCAACACACCCATGGGATCACAATGGATCTATAGCAATGGACACCAACCAAAAGGACATTGTCAAAATGTCAAAAATGGAATTCAGATTATGGATGGCAAATAAGATGAGTGAGATTGAAGAGAAAGTTGAAAACCAACACATAGGGCGGCACTGTGGCTCAGTGGGTAGGGCACTGGCCCCATATACCAAGGTTGGTGGGTTCAAACCCAGCCCCTAGCCAAACTGCAACAAAAGGCAGCTGAGCATTGTGGCAGAGGCCTGTAGTCCCAGCTACTCGGGAGGCTGAGGCAAGGAGTTCAAGGTTGCTATGAGCTGTGATGCCACAGCACTCTACCGAGGGTGATAAAATGAGACTCTGTCTCTAAAAAACGAAGAAAGAAAACCAACACGCAGAAGCCCCCTTAAAAAATATTTCCAGGGCGGCACCTGTGGCTCAAAAGAGTAGGGCACTGGCCCCATATGCCGGGGGTGGCAGGTTCAAACCCAGCCCCAACCAAAAACTGAAAAAAAAAAAAAAAAAAAAAAATTCCAGACATCAGTGAAAAAAGTGAAAACATTGCTAAAGAGCTAGACAACATAAGGAAGGGGTAAGAGAACTTATAGAAATCTAACAGTTATTTAGGGAATTTCAAAATACAGCAGCAAGCTTCAATAAGAAGAGACAAACTCAGAGCCTCAAACTAACCCAGTCAGTAAAAGATACAGAAAAGATAAGAAAGAAGAAAGAATACTCAGAGGAATATGTGACTATGTAAAATGAGCCAATTTATGAATTATAGATAAGCCTGATGGAGAAGAAAAATCAAAGAGCATAGAAAACTTACTCAAGAAAGTTATAGAAGAGAACTTCCTTTGTACCACCAAAGATTCACATATCCAGATACAAGACAGTTATTGAACAAGGGAAAGAGTAAATAGGACATCTTCAAGACATACAGTAATAGTAAATAGGACATCTTCAAGACATACAGTAATCAACCTGGCCAAAGTCAAAAGACTTTTCCAGACAAGCAAACAACAAGGCAATTTTTTACTACTAGACCTGCCCCTATAGGAAATACTCATAACATCAATAGACATGGAACAGCATATTAGACATCCACCAATGTAAAAACAAAGTTAAAGTTCACAGATCTGATAAAAGAAGAGCACAAGAGGGAAAACAAAACAACAAGGTATCAACCAGCATGATGAATAGAACAGTATCCCATATAACAATACTAACACAGAACATGAGCATTCTTAATGATCCACTTAGAAGATAAAGACTGATAAAGACTAGCTGAAGTAAACTCTCACCCCAAATATATGTGGTCTCCAAGAAACACATCTAACTCACAAGAACTCACACAGACTCAAGGTAAAGGAATGAGAAAAAGTATTTCACACAAATTGAAACCAAAAGTGAGCAGATGTAGCCGTTTTTATATCAGATAATATAGACTTCAAATCGACAATGGTTTAACACTTTCGGCTCCTATGAAATGATTTTCCTGTTCTGCTCTGATATTGGAAGTAATCTGACACATTTTTTGTTGTTGAGTTCTACACAAGCCCTCATCTTGCTTTGGAATTGCATAAAATGAAAATACTTTTACAGGAACTGTTATGACTTCTAGGAAAGATTTTCCAAGTGATCTGAAAAAGAAGAACCTTCAAAAATATGAATTATGTGCCTATCAATAAGATACATATGAAAATGATGTGCCTCTCATTTCACGACAAGAGGTTAGTGACAAGCTGAGCACATTCTTTGGCACTCAAATGCAGTTGATCACTGGTTATATTAAGAAACAGCCTGTTCAATTCGAAAAACTGAAAGTTATTTTAGAATACACAAAGATTATGGGGAGAGTGGACAGAACTGATCAGTACTATGGATGTTATGGATTTACAAGGAGGTCCTTCTAATGGTGAAAAAAATTACTCTTCTGGCTGATGGACACTGCAGTTATGAAACACCTACAACCCTTACTCATTAGATAATAAGGAGAGTGGAGAAAAAGTACACCTGTAGCATAATTAACATATCATACCTCAAAAGATCACCTGTTGCCCAGACAATATTCAGCAAGATATTGTTTTTGGTTTGGTTTGGTTTTCTCTTTTTTGTTTGTTTGTTTGTTTGTTTTTTGTTTTTAATTTGAACATTTTCCCTATAGATTTTTCTTTTCTTTTTCTTTCTTTCGTTTCTTCCTTTTTCTAGTTTAAATATAATTTTCCATTGTTGCCTTTTTCAACAATTAGAACTTCATGTTTGCCAGTGTTTCTACCCCTATTGGTTATTTGTTATTTCTACCCCTATTTGTTATTATTTGTTTTTTCCCCCAATTTTATCCTATGAAGTTTTTGGTTTTCTTGTTTTGGTTTGATTTATTGCATTTTTGTCTTTCTTCTCTACTTGGTGGAGGTGGGATACTGTGTCCAAACAGACTGACAAAGAGCTGCTGACTTAACCAACCAACCCAGCACTGCAGAGGTTGGGGTTTCTTAAGGTTGAGTCAAAGCACCCTACTGTACACCTATATTGCTCATGTCCCCCTCTTTCTGTGCCTCTCTTCTATTTGTCAATAGTCGCTTCTACTCACCCCCTCTCCTTTCTCCTTTTTCTTCTCTTTTTTTCTTTTTTTCTTTCTTTTTTCCCTTCTTGCTCTTCAATCTTCTCATCCTTCTGGTCCTGTACCAAAAGGACTCATTGAAACCCTAGTCCAG
>CAUYRH010097041.1:0-11807 GCA_963574655.1 Perodicticus potto
TTGCCTCGGCCTCCAGACTAGCTGTGACTACAGGCGCCCACCACAACACCCGGCTATTTTTTTGTTGCAGTTTTTCCAGGGCCGGGTTTGAACCTGCCACCCTTGGTATATGGGGCCGGCGCCCTACTCAGTGAGCCACAGGTGCCGCCCATCCTAATAGTATTCTTTTTAGCAAATAAGAAAAACACATTTCAGGTTTTGGATCCAATCCAATCCAGTGTTGAATTTAGTTGTTATATTTCTGTTTCCTTCAATATGAAACAGTTCTTAAGCTTTTGTGTCCATGACCTGGACAGTTTTTAAGAGTATGGGCCAGTTACTATTTTAGAAAGACTCTCAATTTGAATTTCCCTTATGTTTTTTTACATTTGGATTCTGGTTTGTGCTTTTGTAGGAATATGGCAGGAACAATGCTATATCATAAAGACTGATTTTGAAAAGCCGATCATTTCAAAGAGTTTGGCATTCAGGAATATTTGGGAGCATCGCAGAGTGGTTGTGACCCCAGGCTTTGGGATCACAAGGTAGATAATACAGTTCAGGGGTGTGACCTTGGGAGCTGCTTCCTCTTTCTGAGGCTTAGTTTCCTAATCTGTAAAATGAAAAGAGTGGTTGTGGCTTACACAGCATTGAGCACTTACCTTTGGGAGAGACTTTTTAAAATGGCTGGGTGCAGTGGCTAAGGCCTATATTCCTAGGACTTTGGGAGGACCAGAAGGGTGGATTGCTTGAGCTCAGGAGTTTAAGACCAGCCCGAGCAAGAGCAAGACCCTGTCTCTACTAAAAATAGAAAAACTAGCTGGGCAGTGTGGTGGGAGCCTGTAGTCCCAGCTACTTGGGAGGCTGAGGCAAGAGGATCACTTGAGTTCAAGAGTTTGAAGTTGCTGTGAATTATGACCCTACGGAACTCTACCCAAGGCGACAGAGTAAGACTTTGTCTCAAAAAAATAAAAAATTAAATAAATAAAAAAAAATGCCTTATATGTACTGGCTCATTTAATTCTCCTGACAACCCTTTGACAGAGGTATTTTTTAAAACATTATGATCTTCTGTTTACAGATGAAGAAACTGAGGCTCAAAGGGGTTAAGTGACTTGCCCAAGGCCACACAGCTGCCTCATGGTAGAGCTGGAACTCTAATGCAGTTGCTCTGTCTGCAGACACTGCCTGTTTAATCACTACACTGTACTGACTTTTTGCAGTGATACCTTTATTACGTGCCTGGCACATGATTAATAATGATTTTTAACCTTCCTTTATTCCATTTGCTTCTCATTTTCTAAATGATTTGATCAAGGAGATGTTTCAGTTTATCTAATGATCAAGACCATGAGGCTGTCCCTAGACCAGATGACCTTTATGAGGCCCAGGCCTCAGGAAGCAAAGAAGTCAACCTTGGGCTCTGGCAGGGGGTGAAGAAGAGGAGGGCAGCTATGCACCTGCACTTGACCGGTGGATGGCTCCTGGGCATTCACAGATTGTCAGAGCCCAGTGGAGGCTTGGCTTGCTGAGTGAGGCCTGGTAAGGAGACCTCCAAAGCCATTTGTTTTTGGAAGGTTTTGGAGGTGTCTTTACATCTAGATGGCATTTTTCTCAGGCTGTCATTAAACCGTGTTTGCATTTCATTAGTTCTGGCTGGGAGAATACAGGGAGAGGCAGCCAAATCAGAGCCTGTTGGACAGAAGCATCAATGCTTTGGGATTAGAATGAGTAATGTCAGGGAGGGGTGGAGGAGGTGGTTTGAAGTGAGCTGAGTTCATTAAGTTTTTGCAGAAACCACCACCCCATAACCATTTTTTTCCTTGCCAGATGGGAGAGATAACGAGCAAATGGTATATTCCTTGCATGGAGGACAGGTTATGAATCAGGTTTCATGGGTAGATTTCAGGGGTTCTTTGAAGTTCTTGGATTGTATGTACAGAACCGTGAGTGAACAGGTATGTGTTTGCATACATTTTCCTACGGAGAGATTCCTAGTTTTTATCAAATCCTGAAAATGTTCTGTTACATAAAACAGAAAAAAACAAAATCCTTAGTGGTCAAGGAAAACATATGAAAGAGAAAGGGAGAGAGAGAATTTCATTTCATAATAGTTACATGAAAAGTTGGCCAGGAAAGCATTGGTTGACTTTGTGGATTATAAACATTTTCTTCTTAAACCCAAAATAAATGGACCTCGTATGAGTCTGATGATGAGAACACAGCTGTTTGTGTGTTGAGCAGGAGTGGGGCTGGTGTTTGCATGTGTGGGTACGTGTGTGGGAAGAGGTAGAAATGGGCGAGAAGGGGAGGAGCGGGGAGGGCAGAGCAGTGCTCTCTGCAGAATGCAGAGACTAGGCCCCTGAGCTTAAGGAAAAACACAAATTTGCTTGAAGCTAGTCTTCAGTGGATGTCCCACGATCGTGATCCTAGAAGACAATGCTGGTGGCAAGGTGACAGAATCAGTCCCTACAATGAATGGGGATTTCTGCTTTCCTTCAAATTTATAAACCTCACAAACGATTCATGTTTCCTAAGAAGAAAATCCAAAACAAAATAGACTGCTTAGCCATTCAACCTCTGCTTTGAACTTCTGGGGCCTCATTCTGGGTGTAGCCTTGGCCTATTCTATGTGGGTAATAGGGATGAGTGACCAGACCGCCTAGATTTCCTGATTTCAAATACTTGGTTCATTTGCTGGACCATTGTAGCTTGTTCCTGTCCTTTTTAGAGTCTGTCTCTCTCATCCTGGAAAATTTCCAGGAGCCAGGAGCCTGACCCTGCCTCTGGGGCAGGACATTCAAAGAACATGAGGGCATCTGACTCTGCCCTACTCCCCGACGGGGTCTTGGTCATTTCTTTCCTCCTTATGGATGACCTTTTCCATTCACTGTGCCTGCTTCTTCCAAGTCATTCATTCATTTTCTCTGACACATTTACGAAGGCCTAGCAAGTGCCAGGCATCCATGGAAGATGCCGAGTGTTCTCAGGGAACAGCGTAAGGTGCAGTCTCTGCCCTCATAATCCGATGCTCATGGCTTGGTGGACATTTCAGAAAAACTAACATGCAGCTAAAAGATAGATTCCTAGTGCCTTCATGGTGGATGTGCAGGGGAGAGGACCCCTTATCCAGCTTGAGGTTGTACTAGGCAATATTTCTAGAAGGGACGACATCTGTGATGGGTTGTAAAGGATGCAGGAGAATTTTCCAGGTCAACAAGAGCTGGAAGCCAGGCTAGGGAAGCCCATTGTAGGCAGAAAGAGCAAGATGTACAAAGGCAGAAAGGCAAAAACCCAGGGTCAAGGGCCTGGGAAGCACCTGTGGTTTATGTTGGATGTGATGACTAGCGGGCTCTGGGTCCGGGGCTGTGGATGGTGGTAGGGTCCTCCATGCTCAGGTGTGTGGCCTTTTATACTGAGGGGACAAGAACTAGTTAAAGTTCTTATCAGGATCAGATTGCATTTAAAAATCTTGTTCTGGATTCAGTAGGGAGGGTGGATTAGAGGAGGGACAGGTTGGGAGGCAGAGAGACCAGCTGGGACGTTGTCACAATATCAACAGGAATGAAAGTGACCGAGAAAAGGCGGCAGCAGTTTTTGCTTTAAGGATGTTGATGCTGTCACTGGGCCTGTGAAGAGTAGTGACTCCATTCTAATGGAGTTCACCTTGTATCAATCTGCAATGACCCTTTTTGTCCCAGATACCATACATTTTTGCTTCATTTTCTGCATGATCTGGAATAGCTGTTGGTACCTCTGGTTTCCCTTTGTTTCTGTTTGCCTGTGTATCTGAAGACACATGGGCTCCGGGGTGAATATGTTATTTAATGGGCTAGTAACTCCAAGGTCAAATCAAAGTTTTTGCCAAATAAAACACGAGGAGTTTGTGGGGAGAAAAAGCAAGGGCTGGACAACTTCCACATCCTTTGTTGATACCTCATGGCAAAAAAAGAACATTGCTAGTATGAAGAGGATGGGCTTGTACAAAAAGGACTGTGTCAAGTTGTAAGTCACTTTAAGAGTGCTCCAGCTTCAGTGCTGGACTTCACAGGATGACAGCATGCCCACAGCGAGGTCAGGGCCCTGAGGGTATGTAAGAGGCACATTAGCTGTTGGAACCAAAGACGGGAGCCAGGGGAGACAGAGAGGAGTGATAATGGCCATGATGTTTTGATTTTTACTGGCTCTGGTTATCGTTTCTGCTGGAGTTAGATGCTGTGGTGTCAGAATGAGAGTTCACGAATCCGTTCCCCCAATTGTCCTTGCTGAGGTATTGCAAGTCGGTCAGATGTTCACCCATCTTCTAATTTTTAACCATGTTAGGCTGTTTTTTTTCTAGGTGACTCTCTTACAAGCAGCATGTATTAAATGTTCTTCTTTTTTAATGCTCTCTGAAAGTCTTTGCCTTTTAATAATAGAGTTAATTAACAGATTTGTTTATACAACTGATGTTTTTGGTATTGCATGTATTATTTTATTTTATGCCTTCCATTTTTTATTTATGCCTATTTCCTTTTCCTCTCCTTTTCCAGGTGATACAGCTGATTTTGTTTGCCACTTACCTTTAGCAGTGACTTGAAAGCTAAGAATTCTATTTTATATTCTACCACCAGTTCAATTGTCTTTGATATTATAAAATGTCTTTAAAACTGTATTTCTTTAATATGTCAGAGTTGAGAGCCAAACAATAACTGTTTTTTTTCTTTTTGGCTTAAATGAGAGAAATTTATTTCTTTATCATTCTGGAGGCTGGAAATCCAAGGTCAAGATCCTGGCAGGATTGAGTCCTGGTGAGGCCTCTCTCTCTTGTTTGCAGATGGCCGCCTTCCTGCTGTGCCCTTCCCTACTATGGCCTTTTCTTTGTGCATACCAAATGATAATTTTTAATCCCTGAATATATGAGGACTTTATTTATTTATTTATTTATTTAGAGACACAGTCTCACTCTGCTGCCCTGGGTAGGGTGAAGTGGCATCATCATAACAACCTCACAACAACCTCAAACTCTTGGGCTCAGGCAACCCTACTGCCTCAGTCTCCCAAGTATCTGAGACTAAAGGCACCTGCCAAAATGCCAGGCTAGTTTTCATATTTTTATCAGAGACAGAGTCTTGCTTTTCTTCAGGCTGTTCTTGAACTCCTGAGCTTAAGGAGTCCACCTGTCTTAGCCTCCCAAAGTGCTAGGATTACAGGTATGAGTCATCATTCCTGGCCTACATAAGTATTTTAACTTACCTTTTAATCTTATCATCATCATATCTTTTTTTTGAAAACTGTGTAAATGTCATTTTTTAGTATACCTTTGGGCTTTGAATTAAAATGTGTACAAAGGTTATTCCTAAGTAGTTTGTGGTACCTTGTGTTCACTACACTCTTCTATCCCATGACAGTGTTCCCCTCCCATCCATGTTGTAGCAGCATCCTTGCCCTATTTATCTCTCCTCTCCTTACTCTAGTTACAGTATTCTGATTTAAATCTAACCACCCCAACCTATCTCTAGCAATTCTCCCCTTTTCCCCCTACATTAGCAATCTTTACTCTTCATAACATTAAACCCACAAACATAGACACGTGCTGTTATCCCTCCTGCCTTAAAACTAACAGACTTCTTCTTGAGACCCACTTCCCTGAAGCCAGGCTATTCTTTGCTTCCCTTTATAGCTAAATTCTTTCCTTTCCTCCACTCTCTCTTAGGCCCATTCCAACTGGGCATCTGCCCTATCATTCCCCTGAAACTGCTATGGCCCCCAGTACCTACCCTGAGACTTCACCCATGGTCAGTCCTTATCTTACTGGCCTGTGATATCAATGGCATATACACTGCTAATCACTTCCTCTCTCTTGATTTACTTCTTCACTTGGCTTCCGGGATACCACACCCTCTTGGTTTTACTATTCTCTCTGGCCATTCCTCTGTTTCCTTTGTGGGTCTCTCCTCTGTTATTGTTGGACAGCCCTAAGCACTGGACTAGGTCTTCTCCATTACATCTATTCCCTTGATAATCCCACCCAGGCTCATGGATGTAAATTCCATTCATATGCTAAAAACTAGGAAATTTAAATTTCCATCTCAGACTTCTCATCTGAACTCCAGACTCTAATATCCAACTGCATATCCATCTCCCCACTTGTATATCAGATAGATTTTTTTGAAGTTAACAGGTCAAAAGCTGAACTCCCAATTTTCATCTCTTGAGTCTGCTCCCTGCCTAAGTTTCCCCAAATTTAGTCAATTGGTAGCAATTCCAATTTGATTAAGCCAAAAACTTTGACTCTTCTCTCACGCTCCTTGACCAATCCATCAGGAAATCCTATTGACTCTGCCTTCAAAATATGTCCAGAATAAGTTCATTCTCCCACTTCACTATTTCCATTTTGGTCTGAGCTGCCATCTTCCTTCATCTGGACTATAGGAATAGTCTCCTAAGTGGGTTTACTTGTTGCTATTTTGGTTGCAAAGGCTAGTCACAATATGACACCCAGAGTGATCCAGTGACCCTTCTAGAGTCATACTAAGAATATGTCACAATACTAATATCTGTTGTACCAAAACTCTCAACAGTAAAATTTATAAACCAGGTAACTGATCCTTTTGATGTGAACTGAAAAGCACCATATTTGCATAAATTTTCATAAGGCGAATTACAGGTACTTTACAGAATTTTCAATTCCACTCAAAACTGTCAATACATGAGCTTATCTCCCTGTCTTTAAATAATTGCCTCCGATTTGTGTCCAGCTCAGATCTACCGTTCATTTTTAAAAGCCAGTGTTCAGGAAGCATGTTCAGAACAATCAAAGCAAATGAGTAACCTTGAAATTGCATTTTAAGCTCCACCTATTATTTTGAGATTCCCCCCTGACAGCCTGGATGGGTGACTCCTACAGTGCCTAGCATGTAGCTTAGTACCTGCTCATCTTGAGAATTAATATTTTGTAATATTTATAATATTTGATGAGAGAATTATTTTGTTATAAAATGTGATTTAAAAGATATGTTCTTCTTTTTTCAATTTAAAAATATTTGACAAATAAAAATTGCCTACTGTATATTCAAGGCATACAAAGTAATGACTCCAAATACAGATATATTTTGTGATGGTTATCACAAATTAATTAACACCCCCATCACTACCTATGGTCACCATTTGTGTGCATGTGTTATCCCACAAAGAGGGTCTGGCTGCCTGTCCTTGTCCGCCAATATGCAGAGATGGGGATAGGTCTACTAAAATTTATTATCGGAAGGCCAGGGATTCTGGAGAAACAGTGAGAGCAGACTGTTCTGCTCTTCCATTTCCAAAACCACAGTTTTATACATAAAATTTCAAAGCAAAAGCCATGTTTAACCCTTATCCTAAAAAACAATAATTAACCCTTATCTTAAACAGTAACAATTGGCATAACCCATAATAAACAATTATCAGCATGAACCAAAACAACATTTATAACTAAAAAGTTAATCTCCTAAATCAATTGCCCTAAACTACTCAATATATATACTTTTAGGTTAAAGCTGAATTTACAAAACAAGAATGGAAGATATAAGATAAAGTCACAAGAGACCTAAACTGGCCAGACCAGCTATGTCATTTCAGCCCTGGCCGGACTCACTCCCACTTATCCTCGCTACCTGCGCTCTCTGTATGTGGACACTTCAAATGTGGTCTCTTATCACATTTCAAGTAAACAGCACAGTTTTACTATAGCCAATGTCGAGGCTCAGCAACCGATCCCCCCAAGTCTAGTGCTTTACCATGCTGAACAAAACAACGCCAAGATTTCTCTGATCTGCCCCCCATCCACCATCTCTTTCAAAACACAGGACCCTTTACCTGTCCAAAGTCAGAACCTACTGAGGAGGATGATTATTTTTCCTTCCTCTCCCTATTATCTTATCTTCTATGGCAGAAAAGAAGACCAGGAATGTAACTACCTCTGGACAGACCCTTTTACAAGATAATGTCTATCTCTGAGGCTCCTTCAAATTCCGAAGAACTATTTACAAGTTTTCTGATCCATTCATTCTTCCTAGTAATCATTTGTTACCCCTAAATGGAATTCCTCTTCTCCCTCCTCTCACAACCTGTTCTGCCAGAATGGTATATAGGCTTCTGAACCTCCCTGAGGGCTGGGTAATCACTGTGAGTCTTCCTCCCTCACCAGCTGTGTGTACCTTGATAAATTTGTATGCCCTTTCTCTGATTAATCTGCCTTTTGCGAGTTGATTTCTCAGGGAAACCTAAGAGGGTGAAGGGGAAGTTTTCCCCTTGGTTCCTGTATCACCTTGTTCTGCATCAGACCCTCAGAACTTACTTATAACCAACAGTTTGTGCCCTTTGCCAAACATCTCCCTTCCTGGGTTCGAATCTGAACCTTAACATTTACAAAATCAGTAATTCAAGGTAAATGTCTTAGTCACTCTGTACCTCAATTTCCTCCTCTGTAAAATGGAGATATTGACAGTATGAAAGAGCCCAGGGAATTTCACCACAAAATATGACTCCTTGATAAAGACTATGTTGAATGAAAGGTCCTGAGAGTTGGAAGGGGCTTTTCCTCTACCTCCTTAAAGCTTTGGACGGGGCTTTTCCTCTGCTTCCTTAAAGACCAGAAGGACTCATCAAGAAGAACAAGTGTCTTCCCTTCCTTCCCCAGTTATCAGTTATCTCAGTATCTTTTGCAGGAAAGAAGCTCAAGAACTCAACCAGACCTGGCCCAACTCATTTTTAAATAATGTTTGTCTCTAAGGGATTCATTCCCAAAGAGAATTATTTACAACTCAATCTGTACCCCCCATCCATTCATTCTTCGAAGGATCTATTTGTCCTCCCCAGTTATCATTTGTTGCCCCTCAACATTCCCCATCTCTCCCCTCCCCTCTAGAATGGGGGTACATAAACTTCTAGACCCCATGTGGATATTGGGTACTCACTCTGTGATTCCCCTTATGCACTCATATGTTTGCTGTGTAAATTAAATAAGACGATACATGTAAGTATTAAAGAAAATTAGTCATATCATTCTACACACCTCTAAGACCCTGGGAGCTCCTATTTCCTGCAGAAAAAAAAGGCCAAAAGCCTTCCAAGGGCCTCTAAGGCCTCCGTGGTTCAGGGTCTCCTCACCCCGTGCCCTCATCTCTTCCCACTCTGCCCCTTGTTCCCTCTACCTCAACCACCATGGGCTCTGCGCTGCTCCGTGAACAACCAGGCCACCCTGCACCTGCTGTTCCTGCTGTTCCAGGGGGCCTTTGCACCTGCTGTTCCTGTAGGTGCACCCCAAGGGCCATGCAGACTATAACCCTAGGCTGGCTAAAGGGAAGCCATTTTGCTTCCAGCATGCTTTCAGGTTGTTTTGTCTTAAAAGTTCACAATTAACCAGCTGTCATTGTGCCAGGCACAAGATTAGAAAACTACCTTGAGGAACAACAGGTTACGAGTCTGGAACAGGCCAATCACAGAATACTAATGAGAAGATCTACCAGACAAACACTGCACGAAGCTTGCTTTCTGCCACAACCCCTTCTACCCCTTCCCTTTACAGGTGGCCCAGTCTGAAGAGAAAGGGAAGATGGTCTTTGAGACAGTAGTTTGCCTTTTCCTCGGGCTGCTGGGACTTGAATAAATCACCTTCCCTTCACCAACACTGGCCCATCCCATTTGGTTCTTGGGTGGCGGGCAGTTAGATCTGTGTTGGGCAACATTCCCTCCGCCTGGCCTTTTCCCCAGATGTACTCATGCTGCCTCACTCACCTCCCTTCCAATCTTTCCTCAACCACCACCTTCCCAGGCCAGCCTGACCCCCAATACCTACTAGGAGTTATAGACAGCCTCGCCCCCCACTAGCCACAGCACAATGCTTCTGATCCACCACCTGCTCCATCTCCCCCTTTGTTCCACAACCCTAATCACTTTTTAATTTGCTAATTATCTTACTTATTCATTGCCCTTATTTTCTGTGTGTCTCCCGCCACTAGAATGTAAACTTGCTCTATGGGGCAGGGGGCTGTATTTGTTTTGTTTCACTGTTGCATCCAGGCGTCCAAGGCAGTGGCTGAACACACCCCTGATAAATGAATAATCGTCTTTTGGGGCACCTTTGTCTTCATCTCAGTTCATTTGTTCCTTGTATTCTCTTACCATAAGGATGCCAAGCAGATAGATGCCTTGAAACACTTCATGTTTTTTTTTTGTAGAAAATCACCAAAGGGCTGTTGTATTTTTATGCTCCAAGAGATTGCTTTCTCCTTTAAGCTACAGAATCTCTTCACAGATGTATCATTTTCCTTTTTGTTGCTGTCTCTTCAATGGAGATCTTTAGGTCTCTCCTGGCTTCGGGTTTGCCAGCAGAGAGGGCTGGAGGAATAAACATCTTTAGTGCCACTTATATCCACTTGGATACCAGGAGGCTCCCTGCCTAGGATGTAAACCTGCAGCTCAGCTTTGCTCTGCTTCGTGTGAGGGTACACCCGAGGGAGGTGGTCTCCTGCTCCTGTTGATGTGTTCTCTGAATTAGAGGCATTTTGCAGGGGTTGGGAGGCCTAACGCATCCACATACAAACCCTTTCCCCTCTTCTTCCTCATCTTCTCCTCCTAAGACCAAGAAATGAAGGATCTGGTTAGCTCCACTCAAGAAGTTCTTCCCAACAAAGGACCCTAAATTTCTGGGCAAGCCCTGGAATTTGCCCACCTCCAGTCGCCCCTATAAAAAGGGTCTCTAACTGCCCCTGGGGTGCAGCCCACCACCTTTGCACTGCCTAGGCCACTCACCCTCCCGTTTCAATAAACTTAGCCTGGACATCTCTCCTCCGGTCTCATCTCTGGGCCCCACCGCTTACACCTTTCAGCAGTCACTATGGAAACCAAATTCCTCCCACCACCTTGCCCTCCTTCCTGCTTGTTCTCCTCTCAGAGATTTATTTGCTTTTATTTGCAACGAACCTGCTTATCCCAAGATGCTACCACGTTTATTCTGGGAGTAGTGCTCTCTAGAGGGATCTGTAGATGGAGGAGCTGATGTGGTTGAAAACAGGATCAAGGCTCCAGCTGGCTCACACAATTTCTGGGTACCTGGATGAAAGACGACTCTCTGGATCCTGATCCGTGGGGAGAGTCTATGAGCAAGTCAGTGAGCTGGCTTCTCCTTTGGGGGCAGTTTGCAGTCCTGGTTTAAGGTACTTCATGAGAGGCTCTAAAATGCACTTTCCAATGCATTCCCTACCATAAGATGGGTGGCAGAACTTCTCATTTACAATCTTTGCTTATCTATTGTTAGCACTGGTGAAAAACAGGTGTTAGTCTTTTGGTGCATCTCCATTTAAATAGGATTTGTTTATTATTATTATTATTATTAAATCATAGCTGTAAACATTAGTGCAATCAACGGGTACAATGTGCTGGCTTCATATACACTCTGAACTATTTTCATCAAACTGATTAACATAGCCTTCATGGCATTTTCTTAGTTATTGTATGAAGACATTTGCATTCTACATTTAGTAAGTTTCGCCTGTACCCTTCTAAGATGTACTGTAGGTGTGGCCCCACCAATTACCCTCCCCTCCCCTCCTCTCCTCTCCCTTGCCCTTTCCCCATATTCTTGTGCTATAGTTGGGTTATAGCCTTCATATGATAGCTATATATTATCTTCATAGTAGGGCTGAGTACATTGGATACTTTTTCTTCATTCTTGAGATACTTTGCTAAGAAGAATATGTTCCAGCTCCATCCATGTAAACATGAAAGAGGTAAAGTCTCCATCTTTCTTTAAGGCTGTGTAATATTCCATGGTATACATGTACCACAATTTATTAATCCATTCGTGG
>CAUYRH010097042.1:0-23223 GCA_963574655.1 Perodicticus potto
TTGAAATGCATTCATGGCAAGTAACATAACAAAGTGCATATTTAGTTGCTTATATTCACCCAAAATTTCTTTTGATAACAATTTCAGTTTACCTAAAGAATATCTACTTGAAGTAGGGTTAGAAACTTGAGGAAAACAAAAGTTTTGGAAAAATAGAAATCCTTTGGTTATTTGCTGACCTTAACCCCACAAAAATATCATACACTTAACATTTGTTAGACATCCCTCTTTTTTTTTTGAGACAGAGCCTCAAGCTGTCACCCTGGATAGAGTTCTGTGGCATCACAGCTCACAGCAACCCCCAATTCTTGGGCTCAAGCGAGTCTCTTGCCTCCGCCTCCCAAGTAGCTGGGACTACAGGCACCCACCACAATGCCTGGCCATTTTTTGATTGCTGCCGTCATTGTTGTTTGGTGGGCCCAGGCTGGATTCGAACCCGCCAGCTCAGGTGTACATGGCTAGTGCCTTAGCCCGTTGAGCCACAGATGCTGAGCCTAGACATCCCTCTTTTGAGTTCCCTCAAAACATCATCATGATGTCTTTCAAAATCAACCTTACTCTTGATACTTTTCCTCATAATTTTTGAAATTAGTATTTGTACTGTCTTCATCTTTGCCAGTTTTGCAAATTCCTCCCTCTGGCAATTTATTTTACAGTTTCATATAACACCTACAACCATATATCAGTAAGGATAGGGGTCAATCCCTAACAACCACTTGGATTTAAATCCTTCCTTAAGTCATTAAATGTCTTTAGGTCTCAGGTTTTTCCTCTATTAAATGGAATATTTAAATAGTTCTTGTGGTGTAGTTTTATTGTTTTCCCTTTAAGGGGTAAATGGGTAGGTGTGCACATATAATTGTATAAATATGTATCTTGAACAGTGTTTGGAATATAAAATTTACTTTTAAATATTAGCTTTTATCATCCTTATGGTTGTTTTTTATGGGTTCATGGAAAAACAATAAAATAGAAACAATATGATGAGCTTTTGTTTCTAAATTAATTGTAGGAATTCTGTGTTATTATATGATCATGCATTTAAAACATGACATACACATCCAGTTTCATGTGTTACCATGATAATAGATGTAAAGGTATCTTTTTAAATACTTTTATGTAAAAGAACTTTACCATCCAGTAAAGTAACAAATAACCTCTAAGCATATATGCAAAGAATTTGAATATGCATTTTCTCTATCTCTTTTGAAATCATTTTCATTCCCAGAGATACCAAGGGTACCATGTTTAGTGTTATTTTTAATTTATGTTTTTTTGAAAACTAAAAAAAATTATTCAGACTTTCTGATTCCGTGAAAACCAAAAATATAAAACACTCTAATGGATTCTACCTTTAAATATGGGCAGGACTTCTCTTTGTTTTTTTCAAGACCATTGATAAACTTTTAAATATCAGACAGTTAAGAGTAGCTCACATTGTTTGTCACCACATTCCAGTCTCCATACCTTATTTTATTAATAATTTCCTTTTATTCAGTCAAAGTATACGTTGAAGGTAACCATTGCTTTTCTTATTCCAAATTGTAGACCGGTTTGACAATTCAGTTCACAAACTTTCCGCCATGTGGAAGCACTGTACAAACAGCTGAGTAAGGTTTCATAGCCTCGGTATATCAATGTCCCACAGCTGTGTTCATATTCACATGTGGTGGTGGCTTGCTGAGTGGAATTCATTATTGCTGTTTCATGTTTTTGTGGGTCATTGTGAGAAGGTTGCAGCCTGAAGGAGAGTAACCAATAAACATTAAATTTCTTGTTAAACTTGGCAAGAGTGAAAGTACAATCAGGGACATGTTAGTCCAAGTTTATGGGAATCAAACCATGAGGAACACAGCAGTGTACAAATGGATTAAATGTTTTTCTGAGAGGAGAGAAAGTGTCACTGATGAAAACAGGTCAGGACGGTCAGTAACGCGTGGAACTGATGATGAAAACTTTGCAAAAATTCGTCAAATTAGGCATCAAAATCATCACCTGACTGTAAGAAGCATAGCAGATCAAGGATATATAGAAAGAGGAACAGGAAAATTTTAACTGAAAAATCTTGGCATGAGAAAGGTGTGTGGAAAGGATAGTCAAAGTTTGCCAAGGATGTTCGGAAGAAACCGGATGGTGTTGGGGGTGTTAACACTGGCGAAGAATCATGAGTGTCCCAATATGACCCTGAAACAAAGTAGGAAAGTGCACAAGGGAAGTTACCCAATTCTCCCAGACCAAAAGAGTTCCTTCAGTTCAAATCAAGTGTCAAAATGACCTTGGGAACCTTTTCTGATAATTTACTCATTATGAATTTCTACCAACTGAACAAATGGTTAACCAAGTTTACCATTTCAAAGTGCTAAAAAGCCTGTATGAAAAATTAGACTACACAACCTGAACTTTTCTCTGACGACTCATGGCTCCTGCATCCCAACAAAGTTCCAGCTCACATGGCACTGTCGTAGGGACTTTTAGCAGTAAATGTGTACCTGTACTGGAACACTGTCCCCACTCACCTAATATACCCCCATGGCTTTGTTCCTTACCCAAAGATGAAGGAAAGATTGAAAGGAAGACATTTTAATGACATTAAGGACATCAAGGGTAATAAAACAACAAACCTGATGATCAATTGAGGAAAAGAGTTCCAAAATTGCTTTGAAGAGTGGTAGAGACGAGCATTTGTGCATAACTTAACTAGGGAGAGTACTCTGAAGGTGACCTTAGTGACATTCAGCAAGGCAGTATATAGCACTTTTTCTAGGATGAGTTTGTAAACTTAATTGTCAGACTTTGTATGCATATCACTCAATAATAAGCAAA
Organism: Perodicticus potto; assembly: GCA_963574655.1. Lineage (NCBI taxonomy): Eukaryota > Metazoa > Chordata > Mammalia > Primates > Lorisidae > Perodicticus > Perodicticus potto. The sequence continues at coordinate 2,824 of CAUYRH010097042.1, forward strand.
ATTTAAATTTTGAAATAAATTGTTAGGAATATTAAAATTAGATTCATATAGAATATGTGAATACTTTGAAAAGTTTTAGCCAATTGTAAATAATATTATATTTCTTCAAGATCTGTTTCTATTTTAATTGTGTCAGTAGAGGAAAAATATGGTTAGCAAATACCTCGTCCTTCAATGACAGTAATGTCTAAGATAACTCTTGTAAGTTGCAATATTTCTTTTAAAAGATGTTTGCTTTAAAAGTCATATTTTAAGTAGCTTCTCTGTACAGAACATCCTGAAATTTTATCAAAGGCTCTTTTTTCAAGGCTCTCCTCTTATCCAAAGTATTAGCAAAACAGTTAAGAATTAGCCTAAGTAACTGGTGTGTTTTCTTCTTAATAATTTATATTTTTGTTTTCTTCAGTGGAGGTAATAATAACCAAATGGCAGTAAGCCAGGGATGAATTTATGTGATGGAAAGGAGAGATTTGAATGAACCAATGGTAAAGAAGAGACAAAAGAAATGAAAGAACAGTTCCTAAAAAATTGCAATGGAATTAATTGCAAATAACAATGAAATACTATTTTAATATACAGAAATTAGGACATCTTGGAACTTTAGCCATGAAAAACAATTTCTGGGTGAATTATGTGTTGCACTGAGCTACATTATAAAGTTTCCAAAAATATTCCCTCCCTTCTGGTCATATTGTTGCCTTTCATCTGCCTAGATGCATCCCTGATTTGTGTCTTCACTCTGCTTTTTCCTTTCATTGTGCACCTAGGTTTCTTCTTCCCTCTTGACCCTTCAATATGTATCATTATCCATTTTTCTATAAAAATTATTCAATGCTCTCAATTATAAATATTTCTCTTCTTTGATGGGTGATACTATATGCTTGTATACTATGAAGTTCAATACTCTTTCCTTTGGTGTGCTTTAGGTGTGTTAGTTATTCTTTCCCACAGCACTCATCATGTCGAGACCAGACACATGACTACTCCGACCCTCTGTATACAGCACAAAGCCCATCCTCCTCATTCAGTGAAGAGTATACATACACACACACATACTCCTTTACATATATGTGTGTGTGTGTGTGTGTGTATATATATATATATATATATATATATATATATATATATAATTTTATATATATATTTAATACATTTTAACACATACATACCCACACATGCACACATATACAGCGGGCACCAAAAATGTATACATGTTTTTTTTTGAGACAAAGTCTTACTTTATTACTCTTGGTAGAGTGCCATGGTGTCATAGCTCATAGCAACCTCAAAGTCTTGGGCTCAAAGCGACTCTCTTGCCTCAGCCTCCCTGGTAGCTGGGACTACAGGCACCCACCACAATGCCCAGTTATTTATTCATTTATTTATTTTTTTAATAATGGGATCTCACTATCAGGCTGATAAAAATATATACACATTTTAAGGAAGGAATAAACTATTGAAATTATAATGCTCAATATATACTATAAAAAAGATGAATATAAGTTATGTTGAACACCTTTTGTACTTATACAGGTCAAACAAACATGATTGAGTATTATAATTTTAATGCAGATTTTTTTTCATTCTTAAAATGTGTATTTTTTCTGGCACCCTCTGTATGTATGTGTTAAAATGTATAATATGAGCCTAAATATCATACACCATAAATGTATATGTCTTAATATATTTCATTCTCAAAAATATTAATGAATACATGAATGTAGGTAAAATGACATCAGATGTCTCTAAATAATTACAAAGATGACTTGTATAACAAGTCACAGTAATTTGAGTATGTCATTTGTAGATAACAATTCTCAAACTGAGTGTCTACCCTTAATTTTTTTCTTCTTCCTTAATAATAATGAATAAAATATTAGACACTACTAAGAGATTTTAGAATTATGTGATTGCCAGTTTGGATGAGGATCCCTTGAAAACATTTCAAGCTTTTCCCAAATTGAGAAAACAGTACTTAAAGGTGTGAAGAACTATTGAGTTAAATTAATACAGAGAAGAGAAAAATCAGAATCTTTAACCTCAATGTTTGAAAGAGATTTCTGTTACTATTGAGGGAAACATGTAAATAAAAAGGCTTTGGGGCATATCTACAAGATTCAGAAAGTTACACAATGTTATGTACATATCTCTTATTTTCTTTTAACAAATACAAATAAACGGTTGGAAAAATAGAATTATTAACATGACTTTTGATGACGAATCTGTATTTCTTTTAATGTAGTGTAAAGTTTATAATGGACCTTAACTATGTAGCATCCTAGGTATTACTTATATTATGTATAGAAATCAGTGTAAGTTATATTATAATTTAGATATTTCAAGTTGAATTGATAATTACATTCCGTGACCAACAACTTTTTTTTCAAATAAAGGGTTCTGTATTGGTAGATAAATTACCTTGAAGTATTAGTGTAGAATTTTTTTAAAATGGCAATTAATACTATTATCTATATCATAATTTTTATTTATTTCCTTTGAAGCAAAGAAATGTCGTGAACTTAGAATGTAATAGTTTTACTATGTGCCAGGGTCCCACCCTGGGGGCAGTGTCTTTTGAGACCTGTGGAGCTGGCAGCAGTTGACTGAAGAAAAATAAAATTAGAAGCATCCAGAGACAAAAAGGGCACACAAAACAGAGTTTTCAAAGGTGGGAAACACAGGGGACCATTGCTAATTTGTGGGGTCCAGTGGATGGCCTTGAGTGTTCCACTCAGCTTTTATTGAAGGCTATTTGTTCATTTGGCCCAGACGTAAGCTGAGGAAGGGAACAAAATGTCAGCAGTTTCTCTGAGTAAGCATGTCAGCTCTTATTCTATCTATAATCGTGAACTTTAAGGATCTGAGAAGCCTTGAGAATTCCAAAACCTGAGCCTTGTGTGGGGACAGCCTCCTGTCTGTGGTCATACACACAGATTCCTTGGAGGAAGCTAATCCTCACTAGTTCACTGTGGAGCAGAAGCCTCAGTGTCAGTCCTCCTCGGAAGAATCAGTGGATCAGAAGAATTTTCTTCTGGCCTCCACCCAGAGGCCTCTTCCTCTGTGATAAAGGGGTACACAAGCCCTCCTGCCCATATTTCAGGGGTTAGGATGTTCCCTTGATCTCGCCTTGGCCAAATTTGAATCCCCACAGTGGGTATTTGCTTTGACTATTGACTGGGCAGGGGATGGCCTGGTTAATTGTTTCTTGCCAGGTCTTGCATGCCGCTTCCCCTATGGTCATTATTTCTTGGGAGTGTTCACAGTTTCAGCAAGAGTATTGCAAGCTGTAGGCCAGCCTTCTAGGAAAAGCAGGAACTGCTCAGATAAGGAATTTAGCAGCTCATTTAAAAGTAAACTAGTTAAATTGTTTTTATTCCACCTTGCTCAACTTATTTTTCCCTTTTTCTAGAGGTGCTTTCTTTTGCCAAGAATGGGGTCTTCAGTCCCCATTCTGCCTGCAAATTTGAACCATAATACACCCTAATCTTGTTTGGATTGATAAATGCTTCATATGCATCTTTGTTAAAATACCTACTGATAATTTATCCAAAGTATTAAATATTCATTTTACTGGAGGAAACTGAGACAAGGAGAAAGTGAATTTTACTGTTTTTCCCAATCAACAGTGATATTTTTAGATTAAACTATATATTCATCTATTTATAAAATTATTTTTCTTCCCATTTCTAAAAGAATAAATAAAGGATGTTACTCTTTGATCTTTACATTTCTGGCTCCTGTGAGATGTTAAGAAAATGTTCTGATAAACAGCTTCTTGGGTGATAGGCAAGCCTATTTGCTACTGTACATGAAAACATGAAGTAAATACACACTTAGATCTGTTCAAACTCTAGTGAAGACTTAAACTTTGAGAATGCTCAGATGGAGAAAAAAAGACCCTATTTTAAAACATTAGAAACAAAGTTCTCATAGTCCATATCCTGTGCTAACTCTACTTTATTGACTCATCATTGCATTTTTGAAAGCAAAGTGGAAAAGTGCATTGTAAGCAGCAGACTTTGAAAGTCGGCCAAGATTAGAATTCTATCTATGAACTTCTATATGCATGTGTGTGAATACTCACATATATTCTGACCCATTCCAATGGGTCCTTTTTAAAATGTTTCCCATTCTAACCATAAATTGTTTCCCTTGTAATTTAATCAAATCAAAATTTATCCACTATATCTTAGGGGATAGTATATCTATATCACATGGTATATACCTATATTAACGTAAAACACAGTTCTCAGGCAAAAAATAAGGATGTCTTAAGAAACTACTTCTTAAGTTTTGATTTTCCGCTTCTCTAAGATATACATTTTTTTCAAATAATAAAATTTGTTGAGAATAGCATCCATCAAGCAACAAAGCTTCAACTTACCTATATATACCAAAGGTAATATTTCTATGACTATTAAAAATGTAGGACAATTAAGGATATATAATAGAAAAGAAGCAAAATAAATTCAGTTAAGTATCTTATTCACGGCAGTTAATCTTAAAACAATCAAATGAATCCCTCAGAAGATTACACATCCTTACTACTTTTTATATTATTTTACATTGACTTTTCCTCTAGCTTTACCTATAAGCAATTAAGCTTTACAGCAAGTTGAATAAGTCCAGCTATCAGCTTAGAAATGGAAAATTGTAATAACTGTATTTTCAGACATAATTCACAGGTTAAACCTAGTGGAAATTGCTTTCCACTGAGTGGACTTTTATGGATGATGCATTCCACTAAGTGTGTGTCCTTCTCATTCTGTCTCTGGAGATCCCTGGATGCTTTGAGATGAAGACAGGATGCTCTCAACACTGTAGACCTCCACTGAGTAAACAGTTCTGGATTTCATCAGCAACATGTTGATATAAGATTGACTCCCACATATTTTCTTTTTTCCTTTTTTGGTTGTGAAATGTAATTTTTAATGGTGGGATAAATTTCTCTGTATACCCTGACTAATAGTAAATCTTGTTGGATCTCATTTAGTTTTATCGTTCCCCCTGGCAGACCAGTTGTTGCCCTAGATTTATTGGGGTTCAACAGAAAGCAATTGAAATCTCCCTTAGAAATAAAGTTCCCGGCATAAAGAAAAAAAAAAAAATAAGAGCCTTATTCCTAGGACAACTTTTATAATGCAGAACTGATCTGAATGGCTCTTTTGAAGTCGGCCTTGGCTAAAAGCTCAGCCTGTGCTATTACGAACGAACCTCTAGTTCTCAGAGCCTCTTCTCTTGCTTTTGCTAGCAAACCCACACATACTACAATCTCTCTCTCTTTCCATACAAAGGAAAAACAAATCGTAAGTTGTATATAAAAATACCTCTCTAATGTTTCTGTCTTCCATAACTTACCAAAATAATATCCAAAAAATTCATAGTATCATAATTTTTCTTTAAAGATTTTTAAGTCTTACTTTAGTTTATTGTCATCATTTATATTGGACATATATTTTCTTATGATTAAGTATATATATGTATATGACATTAGACAACATATATATATAATGCATATACAATGCATACATGTATATGCATATATATGTGATTAAGTATAAATGGAGAAACACCAAAATTATTTTAGTAATATTTTGTTTAAATCTCACTATTCTCTTAAAGCGATTATTAGTTTATTTTGCATGGGTATATACAGTAAAACCTTTCTAAAGAGGCGAGGCTTCACTGTGGCACAGCCTTCCTCTTGGATGAAATTTAGGTGGATGCCCTGTGGTTTAGCAGTAAGTGACATGCAAAGATCATGGATTCTAAAATAATGCACGTCTGGGCTAGAGTTCCAGCTGTCTTTGTGTCCATTTCTTTAGGTCATGGAAACTGGTTTTTCCATGTTTATTTTTGCTTTTGTTTAATCTCTCATAGTAAATTTTCTATGACTTAGATGTGTAAAACTAGTTATGAATATTGCTCTTGAGATTCAAGCTGAGCTGCCATGGAAAGGATATACAGAGCTTGCACGCCTGGCTCATCCTTCACTCTTACCTTCCATAGGTGTCAAAGTTCTAATTGTGTAAAAGAGAGTACACTTCGTCAGCATTAGAAGAAAGAATTTTTTTTTTTTTGTGCAGTTTTTTTGGCCGGAGGTGGGTTTGAACCCACCACCTCCAGCATACGGGGCTGGCATCCTACTCCTTTGAGCCACAGGCGCTACCCTGAAGAAAGAATTTTTTTTTTTATAGAAGCAGAGTCTCACTTTATCGCCCTCAGTAGAGTGCTGTGGGATCACACAGCTCACAGCAACCTCCAACTCCTGGGCTTAGGCGATTCTCTTGCCTCAGTCTCCCCAGTAGCTGGGACTACAGGCGCCTGCCACAATGCCCAGCTATTTTTCTGTTTTTTTGCAGTTCATCTGAGGCCAGGTTTGAACCCGCCACCTTCTGTATATGGTGCCGGCACCCTAATCAATGAGCCACAGGCACCGCCCTGAAGAAAGAATGTCTTAAGGAATATAGACTTGTCTGGGTTGGAAAGAATATGAAAGAAATTCCAGGCTGAACTTTTAGAAAAATCTTTCATGAAGCCGCAGAACTGTCTCAACGAGAGATGTTGCATCTGACTCACAGAAGTGCTTTCAGGGTTCTTTGCTTTGTTTCATGAATCTCAAAATTCCAGAAGATTTCAGCATAAAATTCAGTGTCAGAGAAATATAACTTCTATGATTATAAAAATAGCAGTAGTATTAGCAGTCCCTATAATTTTGAAATAAAAAATAATATGCAGAGATATTTGTGGCAGATTTCTCAATATATCACTTACCTTTAGTATTAATTTAAGATTGTATCACCATGTCCTTTATTTCTCCATACAAAAACACATGGAACACTCTGTCATAAATTGTTTTATAAAACATTTTGCTGCTGGCTCGGCGCCTGTAGCTCTGTAAGTAGGGTGCCGGCCACATACACCAAGGCTGGTAGGTTCAAGCACGGCCAGGGCCTGCTAAACAACGACAATTGCAACCAAAAAATAGCTGAGCATTGTGATGGGCACCTGTGATCCCAGCTGCTTGGGAGGCTGAGGCAAGAGAATCTCTTAAGCCCAAGCGTTTCAGGTTGCTGTGAGCTGTGATGCTACAGCACTCTGCCAACGGTGACATAGTGAGATTCTGTCTCAAAAAATAAATAAATAAATAAATAAATAAATAAATAAATAAATAAATAAATAAAATATTTTGCTTCTGTATATCCAAGTTTTTTTCATAATCCTATATGTTGATTTAATTACTCTTATTTATTTATTTATTTATTTATTTATTTATTTATTTATTTATTTATTTATTTTTAGAGACATAGTCTTACTTTGTCACCCTCGGTAGAGTGCTGTGACATCACAGCTCACAGCAACCTCCAGCTCTTGGGTTTACGCAATTCTCTTGCCTCAGCCTCCTGAGTAGCTGAGACTACAGGCTCCCACCAGAACACCCAGCTATTTCTTTTATTGCAGTTTGGCCGGGGCCAAGTTTGAACCTGCCACCTTCAGTATATGGGGCTGGCGCCCTACTTGCTGAGCCACAGGCGCTGCCCTGATGTAATTACTTTTTAGAGCAGTTTTAGATTCACAGAAAAACTGAATGAAAATTACAGAGGGTTCTCATTGACTCTTCTTTGTTTCCACATACACACAGCAACCCCTATTTTGACATCCCTTGCCCAGGAGGTACATTTGTTACGACTAATGAACCCATATTGACATATCAATATTACCCAAAGAACATAGTTTATATTGGGCCATGCTCTTGGCCTTGAACATTCTATGGGTTTGGAAAAATATATAATATATAATGGCATCTATCCACTATAATAACATAGAGAATAATTTCACTTTTTCTAGAATGAGTTTGTGAACATTAAATGTCCAATATCATATGTTTTGAATTTTTTTGAGTAAATACCAAAAAGTGTAAATGTTATATCATATATTAAGAGTATGTTTACTTTTATAAAAACTGCCAAAACATCTTAGAAAATTATTGTATTATTTGCCACGGCCATTGGCAACAGATGAGAGTTCTTGTTGTTCTACATTCACCCCAGTATTTGGTGGTGTCAGTGTTCTGGTTTTTGGTTATTCTCATAGGTATATAGTAGTGTCTTGTTCTTTTGTTTGTTTATTTTTTGTTTTTTTGTAGAGGCAGAGTCTCACTTTATTGCCCTCGGTAGAGTACCGTTGCGTCACACAGCTCATAGCAACCTCCAACTCCTAGGTTTAGGCAGTTCCCTTGCCTCAGTCTCCCGAGTAGCTGGGACTACAGGTGCCTGCCACAACACCCGGCTATTTTTTGTTGCAGTTTGGCTGGAGCCGGGTTTGAACCCGCCACCCTCAGTATATGGGGCCAGTGCCCTACCCACTGAGCCACAGGTGCCACCCAGTAGTACCTTGTTTTAACTTTATTTCCCTGATAATATTTGATGTTGAGTATGTTTTCATTTGTTTATTTGCCCACTTGTGTATTTTCTTTAGTGGAACGTCTGTTCACGTCTTTTCACAAATTTTAATTGTGCTGTTCATTTTGTACTGTTGTGTCGTAAGGATTCCTTGTATGTTTTCAATAATGATTCTCTAACAAATAGGTGTTTGAAATATTTTCTTCCACTCTGTCTTGCCTTTGCATTGTGTAGGGTGTCTTTCACAGAGGAGAAATTGTTTATGAAGAACCCTGCTTATCAGTTCTTCCTTTCATCGGTCACGCCTGTGGAATTGTATTTGAAAAGTCCTTGTCATTCTCAATCCCTTATAGATTTTCTGTGCTATCTCTAAGAATTTTACAATCCTCCATTTAACATTTAGGTTATTTGTGAAGATATATGGTATTTGTGTAAATTCATTTTCTGTGTATTGATGTCCGCTTATTCCTTCTTTATTTGTTAAAGTGACTGTCTTCTCTCCATTGTTTTGTCTTGGCTCCTTCATCAAATATAAAGTGATTGTATTTATGTTGGCTTATTTGGGGCTTTCTCTTCTTTCTCATTTATTTATATATATGTATATATTACCATTATTACATTTGTCTTTATTACTGTACTTTCACATTAACTCTCAAATTCAGGTAGTGTCAATACTTTACCTTGATTCTTCTTTTTCTATATTGTATTTGCTAGTCTGTGTTTCTGCACGTCAACCTCAGATTCAGTTGTTATCCACAAAATAGCTCATTGAGATTTCTTTGGGATTGCATTGAATCTATAGATTGAGTTGGGAAGAAATGATGCCGTGATAATAAATAGTCTACTTATCTGTGAACATAAAATACACATATATATTTTCATGTTTTTAGTTCTTTGACTTCTTTCCTCATTTTTGTAGTTTTCTTCATAGAGATGTGGCAGATTTCTCACAAATATAATGCAAAGATTACAAATATAATGTAAGCATTATATTTGTCATGAGTATTTCATTTGGGGGCTGTTAATGTAAATGTAATATATTGTTGATTTTAATAGATACATCATTTAATACTTGTGATCAGTTAATAATTAAATTAAAATTCCCATCGTTTTATGAATAGCAGCGACTAAAGTATTAAGACATGATGTTTAATAGGTTATTTTTTACCTGTCCATCTAATACATGATACTATGAAGTATTACAATTATCTACATGTCTATCTACTTATTTATTTATAAGTCTATCATCTACAATATATCTATTTTCCAGGTTTCCTGTGAAATAATTCCAAGACATTAATGTCAGCACGAACCGAGAAATTTTAAGAACAACTGCTTTAAGTCTTACATGGGAAAAGTAAAATTGACACTTGGTGGGCAGCACCTGTGGGTAGGGCGCCAGCCCCATATAGAGGGTGGCAGGTACTAACCCAGCCCCAGCCAAACTGCAACAAAAAATAGCCGGGCATTGTGTGTGGCGGGCATCTATAGTCCCACCTACTTGGGAGTCTGACGCAAGAGAATCACCTAAGCCCAGGAGTTGGAGGTTGCTGTGAGCTATAATGCTACTGCACTCTACTGAGGCTCTGTGAGACTCTGTCTCTAAAAAAAAAAAAAAAAAATTAGCACTTGGCAAAACTATCACAAATTAGAAAGGCTATTTGAGCATTTAAGTTAACCTATTTTCTTTACAGGCACTATAAGTCCATTGAAAGCATTTCCACAGCACACCAGCTTCTGCACATTATAGTTCGATAACGGCAGATTTTCTAACTACAGGAAAGAACTAAATTTTTCTAAGTTAGCAGTCTGCTTTGGACAAATTTTTTTGGAAGCAGTCAATATTGAAAGGGAAAAACCTGGAAGTAAGGAAGTAACTATTGTAATTACTGGTTTGAAAAATTATAAGACAGTAAGATATGGCAGTTTTGTAGGGGTAGAAAGGAAGGAAACAATCTTAAATTTAAAAATTTTGTTGATTAAATGATAAAATCTAAGTTGATGTAATGAATGAAGACAAAGATTAATGGTCCAAAATTTCTTGGTTTAATGATATCATTAGCTGAGATGCCAACACAACCTAGCCTCAGATTATTTTGGCTTTGGTATGTTAGGCTGACATTCCTAAGGACACACATTTGGGGATGTCCTACAGGTAGTCACTGAATAGAAATTAACATTTTCAGTGAAATCCAGAGTGTGAACAGAGAAACAGATATTTAACATTATGTCATTCTCAGAATAGGAGATGAAAAAGAGCAAAATATAAAAATAAGACTGTTGGAAAATGATACTAGAACAACTGTGAATAATAAAATAGTATTTAAGGGGGAAGGATTTCACAGATACTATGCCTCAATTGCTAATGTTATATATATTTTTTTACTTTATTTCCAAATAATGGTCACATTATCTAAGGAATCTTTTTTTTTTCTTTTCCTAAATGAAATTGATAAAGTAGAAGATCGTGTAATGCACAATTCAACTGGTATATGTCTATGGGCAAGGAACTTCACATTATTTAAATATATGTAAAATTAAAATAGTAGCATCTACTACCTGCGGATGTAGAATCATTAGAAATTCTATACACTGGGAATTACAAAAAGTTCCTCAGCCATATTACAGGAAAGATTTAGTCGTATGTAGATTGTTTCATTTTTTCACTTAAAACCTTATTAAATTCCAATTAGGGTAATTTATTTCTATATATATATTTGAAATTAATATAGATTTCTCTTTTTGGATAAGATTTGGTTTCCCATGAAAATCCTTCCTCCATGAAATACAGTTTATTCTTATAATAACCCAGAATTATTGTTTTCTTATTGTTATTAGCAGCACATAGTCCCTGCAATATCTCCTTACTCCTGTGAATCATCTCTATAATTATGTATTTTGATAGCTCCATAATTTTATTTTATTTAATTAATTAATTTATTTATTTATGTTTTTGCAGCTTTTGGCCGGGGATGGGTTTGAACGCACCACCTCTGGCATATGTGGCTGGCGCCCTATTCCTTTGAGCCACAGGCACCGCCCCTCCTTAATTTTTTTTAATCAAACTTGCTTAGATGTCTTTTATGCTCTAATTTTTTATTCCCCTAACTTTTTAAAAAAATTCCTTTCATTGAATTCAATTTGACCAATATGAATTTATTATATATAAAATTATCATGCATAAATTAATTTTATTAATATTTCCTTTAATGTCCATTTCAAATCACATTTTCATATGTTAAAATTTAAAATATCAATTTTCCTTAAGCATGCAGTTCTTTCATTGGAGGATCTATATTTTCCTATAAACCTAAATCGCCAATCTTAGGGACCATGCTAATAAACTCTTTTTTTTTTCACTAATTACCTCAATTTTTTTTTCTTTTTTGTAGAGACAGAGTCTCAGTTTATCACCCTCAGTAGAGTGCCGTGGTGTCACACAGCTCACAGCAACCTCCAACTCCTGGGCTTAGGCGATTCTCTTGCCTCAGCCTCCCCAGTAGCTGTGACTACAGGCGCCCACCACAACACCCGGCTATTTTGTTGTTGTTGTTGTTACAGTTTGGCCGCAGCCAGGTTTGAACCCACCACCCTCAGTAGATGGGGCCGGCTCCCTACCGACTGAGCCACAGGCACCACCCTCAAAATTTTATTAGTAGATAATATAGTGGTTGTTTTGGTTTTTGATCTGTTATATCTTGCATTTTTATTTTCACTGATATTTAAAATGATAAACTTTACCCATTTATATTAAGAGAAAAAAATCATTACATATTATTGTTCACTTGCTTAATTGCTAAAATATGCCTTTTGTTTCATTCTACATTTCAGTTAATCAAAAAACATAAGTTGGTAGACATTTTCTGAAGTTAACATAACACAGGTATGGATTAATTGAAGAGTGGTTTCATGAAACTAGAAAGCATAAAAGCATTTTTAATCTTTCACCTGATTTCAAACAGAGTTGCATTTACATTGTTTAAAGTGGAGAAAACCAGGGTGGTGCCTGTGGTTCAGTGGGTAGGACGTCGGCCCTATATACCAAGGGTGGTGGGTTCAAGCCCAGCCCCGGCCAAACTGCAACAAAAAATATAGCTGGCATTGTGGCCGGCACCTGTAGTCCCAGCTATTGGGAGGCTAAGGCAAGAGAATCACCTAGGCCCAGGAGTTTGAGGTTGCTGTGAGCTCTGACTCTACAGCCCTTTACAGAGGGTGAGAAAGTGAGACTCTGTCTCTACAAAAAAAAAAACAAAAAAAAAAAAAGTGGAGAAAACTCTTTTGCTCTTGAAGATTCCCAAAATACTACCCTCTTATTTTTGTCATCTTATAAATGGACTAACAATGACCACATAAAATTGAAAGATTAAGAAAATTATACATGACATTTAGCACACTGCCTAGAATAGGTATTTGAAAAAGTTAATTACTATTTTCTTATTCCTAAAGCAACTTAATGTCTAGGTATAGGTATAAATAAGACAATTAAAAACTGCTAACTAAAATGCAATTTTCTATAAAACCATTTATCAGGCTTTATTCTTTTTTCATTATACATTTATTGAGCATGAATCTCGCTGGACAATAGGAATAGTGCTGGACACTAACAATCTGCTAAGCACAAGGAATAAAAAAAACTAAGCATGGGCCTTGGCATCATGGGCCTTGGCATCATGGGCCTTGCATTTATTGCACATAGTAGTCTGCAATTCGCAGCATTCTTTTGCAGACTTGTTACTCTTGGAAGAAGAACTGCTTGGAATCTACAATTATTAGAAAATAAGCAGAGCTGGTATAACAGAAAGAATGCCATGTGAATTCTGTTGGGAGAATGGGGAACTGAAGACCCCATTTTTGGCAAGGCAAAACACCCCCAGAAAAAGAGGAAAATTAAAAAGTAAGCTGAGTGAGTCAGAACAAAGAAAAGTCAGCTAGTTTACATTTAAGCTAGCCATTGCTAGCAAGCTTCTTGCCTTTTCTGAAATTCTAGCCTTTTGGGGATGAGTTTACAAACACCCTTGCTGGGTCTTTGAGCACTCCGAGGAGAGTAATGGCCATAGAAGAGATTATGGCAAGTCCTAGAAAAGATACATCTTCTAGGGCATTTCCTGCCCATTAAACAAGCAAAGCAGATACCCATTGTGGAGATTTGCTTTTGCCCGGGGCAGAGACCAAGGGAGTAGCTCCAGCTCTGAGATATGGGGAGAAGAGCTTATATCCCTTATCACAGACCTCCATGCTGGAGAAGGATGGATAATAAGCTTCTGTTTCCTTTTGAATTAATATTGTACAAACACAGAACAAATATTTATATGAAGAGGAAAACAATTTCTCTTGTTGAGACAGGTTAAAATAAGATTTTCTTCACAGTAGAGATATAGTCATTATTTTAGGTAGAATGCACAATGCCCTTGTTTTACCATCTTAAAGGAATAATGTGTTTGTTTGTTTTTGAATCAGAGGCTCAAGCTGTTGCCCTGGGTAGAGTGCTGTGGCTTCCCAGATCACAGCAACCTCAAACTCTTGGGCTTAAATGATTCTCTTGCCTCAGTCTCCCAAGTAAATGGGACTACAGGTGTCCACCACAACACCTGGCTATTGAGTAATATAGTTGTAAAATGTTTACAAACACTACACCATTAAAGTAAAGAATTATTGTTGTGTTTTGGTTTATATTAATACATGCTTATAGTACATGGTCTACCCAAGATTAAATATTTGCTTATTTAATCTTGAGCAAAACTAAATACTTGCTTATTTAATTTTGGGTAAACCTTTATTTATTATGAGATTCACTTTCCTCAAGTATAAAAAATGATTATTGTGAGAATGAAATGATAAAATGAGTATAAAAATAATTCCAAGTACACCGTACACTTTCCATTTGTTTCCAAAAGGAAAGGTATAATCTATTTCTCAAATGAAATCCTGAAAGCTCCTATACAAAACTTACAAGTTTTTGGTAAATGCTATTTCGATCAAACAAGATATATTTGTAAATATTGATTCTAGGGATATGGGATTGAGATGAAAAATAGCAGGCAGTGAGAAATCCCCAAACCAGTTCATCCCACACCATCCCTTCCTGTAGCTTGGTGACTTTCATCTGCTTGATTTCCTACTCTAGAGGCTGTTTGGCCTGGAAATCATATCACATGTGTATGACTGAAAAAAATGTCTAACGTCATGACCATATATATATTATATATACATATATTTTTATTTATTTATTTATTTATTTATTTATTTATTTATTTATTTATTTATTTTGAGACAGAGTCCCACTATGTTGCCCTTGGTACAGTAACATGGCATTATAGCTCATACTCTGGGGCTCAAGTGATCCTCTTGCTTCAGCTTTTGGAGTAGCAGGGAATATACGTGTCCGCCACAACACCTGGCTATTTTTTAGAGATGGGGTCTTATTCTTGCTCAAGCTGGTCTTGAACTCCTGAGCCCAAGCAATCCACCAGCCTTGGCCTCCCAGAGTGCTAGGATTACAAGCGTGAGCCACACGGCCTTTTCCAATTCTCTTCGAAACGACAAAATGAACGAGCCAGTATCTTTCTTCCATGTTCTCTGAAATTATGAAATACTTTTCTAGTTATCTCCCTCTCTGTAAGAAAACAAACATTTTTGAAAATAGAACTAATATTTTAGTAATTTTAAATCTTTCCCCAGATCCAAATTAATTATGGAAATTTACAATTAGCAGACAAGAAATGAAGAGGATTTAGACAATCTCCGACTTTCTGACAGCTTGTTTTAAATTGACCCCAAATTGTTGTTTTTTTACCATATATTTATCACTTTTAAATGTGTTAATTGTGTTGCAGGCACTGCAGCTGGGATTAATTTAGGGGGTTTGAATTGCCTTCTCTACAGCTGCTGAACACTGAAGCAAAACTGTGAAATAAGCTTTGCTAAAAGAATTAGATAGTTTGCAGTGTTAATTGTTCAACCTTTTTCTTCAGAATTCTTTCTAAGAAGTCTGGTCCTAATTTATAAAAGAAATTCCTTTTCTCATACTATGCAGGAGTATGACATTTGGTTGTTCACAATGTTGATTTTATGTGTACCCTTCTAATTTATTGTCTACAACTCCCAAGTATTTTGAAAAAGACAGTGCATCCCAGCAACAAAGTCACACAACAGAAACTCATCTTTAAACATGACCAAAAGGAAAAATGGGGGGCGGGGGGGTTGGGGAAGAGTGTTTTTATTTATCGTTTATATATTTATTTATTTGAGACTTTCCTTCATATCCTTTATCTCTCCCCAAAGGGGACACTATTCTTGAAGTTATTGTGTTTAGAGCCTCAATTGTGTTCTTATTAATCCATCTTCATATACATTTATGAATGTATAAAGAGCCTAAAGTGAATTCTCCCTGAGCACGAATAAAGAAAGCCAAATAATTCGCATTCACAGTAATTATAAGAGACTTTAATCCAAGATGCATATTAGTATGAGTTCTTTTTTGAGTACAGTACAGTTCGAGTATCTATACCTAGCCCCACAATACAAAATCAAAATATTCCAAACTCTGAAAATTCGTACCCTGCTATGATGGTACAAATTGAAAATTTCACATTTGACCTCATGTGATTTGTCCAAAAGCTGTCAAAACTGTGTCTCATGCACAAAATCATGTGGTTATATTATACTATTGTGTAACAGTTAAATAGAAGGAATAATTTCTATTATTTGACAGTGCAGTAGGGAAATTATAGTCAATAATTTATTTTATATTTAAAATTATTTAGCAAAGAATCGTAAAATTCCCAACACAAAAGATAAATGTTTTCACTGACAGATAACCGAATTACACTGATTTGATCATCACTTATTGTACAAAAGCCTCAAAACTTCGCATGTACTACCAGATAGTATGTACAACTATTTCATATCAATTAAAACAAGTTTTTAAAACTTTGTGAATGACAAAAAATATATATAGTACCAAATTACCTTCATCCTATGTGTACAAGTTATGTATAAAACAAATGAATCTCATGTTTAGACTTGGATATGCAAATATTTCAAAATCTGAAAATATTTGAAATTTGAAACATTTCTGGTCTCAAGAATTTTGGATAAGAGATATTCCACCTGTAATGATATCAAGATGGATAAAAAGTCAAGAGTAATTTTGGTCTGTTATAGCACTTCCATTGATGTTTAAAATGTTTCTCCTAAATAGATTCTATTATAATTAAGTATTAATTATCCAAAGGAAAAATGTCATAAAAACACTCCATTAGGTCTGGGTTTAATCCTCTTTTATTAATTCAGACTACAGATGATACATTTTAATTATCTGAAATGTAATTGTATTTATAAACTGTGAAGAAAAATACTTATTTCATAACATATCTTAATGAAAAATTGCTTTGCTAAGCACTTTAGCACAGATTCTCGATGAGAACCTAGTTATGTGGAAAAATCAAATGCACAGCCAAGTGAACATTTTAGTATAATACATGCTTGAATCACCCATCTTCAAAAAGTACCAGCTCGTAGTCAATCTCCTTTCACTATAGAATCCCTACCATTTCTTCTTTTGTCTGTTAGTTTATTTTCTTGACAATATTAGGCTCTTTACTCTATAGTCTCCTATAGCTTGGGTTTTGCTGGTAACAAAAATATGATGCTATTTAATTTGTTTCTTTGGATCATCTGGAAGTCTACAGACAATTACATCCTGATATCGAGGATCAGATTGTGTATTGAAGGTTTCTAAGAACTCCCAAGAAGTAGACAAAAGATCATCTCAACTCAGTTGCCTGCCAAGGAATGACGTTTGGGGACCATGGCAAAAGTCTTCAGGCAGAGGCGACTGCTCAGTTTGTCTGGATTTCTTCACCAATCCCATCTCTTTCTCTTGTGGACACATATTCTGCTTTGATTGCATCCAGAAAGGAAGGATTCGAAAATGATCTGCCCCATGTACTAAGTATCGACAGAGAAACCTCCCAGGGAAGAATGGCAGATGAGAACGCTGACCCTTCTCCTGAAGCAGCACAGGCTGGTCCTGGAGCACACCATGCGTGTGAGCCATGAGCTCCAGCGGTTCCAGGAAGATATGAGCCTGATTGCAGCCACTGCCAGCTCCCTTCTTGGCATCTCTGAGGATCTAAGGAGCGTCCTCCATGCAAAGAGCCATCAGGACATGATGGAAAATCCCAGGAGATTCACCCACCTGGCCTGTGTCCTGGGTACACCCAGCTTCTCCAATGGCTGACATTACTGGGAGGTGGAAGTGGGAGAGGTGAAGAAGTGGTCTCTGGTATCTGCAAGGAGTCAGTTGACAGAAGGCAGAGCGATTTATCCTCTGAGCATGGCTTCTGGATCAGCAGCATGAAGGCCGGAGCAATGTGTGCCAACTTCCTCTCAGAAAGCAGGATTCCTACAAGCCCTGGACTTGAGCGTGTGGAAATTTTCCTGGTTGTTGAGATGGACGAAATCCGGTTTTTCGATGTTGGAAATGATGCCCTCATTTATATATACAGTCCTCTCTCCTCTCTGGAGCCTTTTCATCCTTTTTTCCATCTTGCGCTACCAGGAGAAGGTGATGGTGGTGTCCTGAGACTCTGCCCATGAGAAACTGAGCTCTTCCTAGAAGATTTATAAAGAGGTTAAGAGATCTTTAGCCTGAAAAAGGTCGGAATGATCAAGGACAGAAAGTATTCTGTAGTGCAGAGATTTGTTAAATATTGATAATTTGTCTAATATTATAGACTCTGTAGTGACCATGATATAGATTTGTTTGGGGTAAATATTTTATGCTTGTTGGTAAATATCTATGACATATTTGGGAATGTTATTCGGCACTTCAATCAATTATACATTGAAGGAAACGACTGTTCTGAAGACTGGCTCCCTGAATGTCTGCCTAGAAGATTCAGGTTCACCTGCAACACCCCATGAATTTTCCGAGATGAAAAGCCATCTCCCAGCAAGCTCGACTTCAGACCACTGTCGCTAATTTTTGATTTGTAAGAATTGTTTACCACCCATTTTAAATCATTAACGTGCATTTGTCACAAATTTATTTTGAAAGTTCTTTTTGATTTATTATTCTTAGAGTTTACATATTCTTGCAATTAAATATATAAAATGTCAAAAAAGTCTCTTTATTCCACAAATTCCTGTAAATTGAAATCTCCCAGAGACTTGCTGCAAATGTACATTTCTTATGTTTGATTCTTGTGACTATTTGTTTATATATTCATATTCCTTGTTTCTGGTTTCCTCACTTGATTGAGTGGTTTATTTCTGAAGCTTTTTCTAAACTGCCGGTTGAAAGATCTGCAAATGAAAGTTAGGTGTATGATCTTTCATAAGAAATGTCTGACTTTGGTCTGCGATTAAATTAAATTCTTTTTTGAACCCAGTTTTAGTCTGAACTAGAAATTCAATAAAAGGATGATTGATTATCAGGTTTCCATGATTATTTGTGATATAATTCAGTGATTCAACAAGTAATTACTGAGTTTCTTATATATACTAGGCATTGTTTTAGGTGTTATTTTTAAGTGTAATAAACAAAGAAAACTCAAGAAACTTGCATTAAAGTGATAATCATTAACCATCTTAAAATATCTGTTACTTGTCACCAGAGAAGAAAAATTGCACAATGAATTTGGCTAGGTGAGAAGCAGTTAATAGGAAATCAATGTGTGTAAACACTAGATTCTTGCCTTAGCAATATTTAGTTTGGGACTTATATTGTAAATGTTTGATCTAAATATACTTATTTTTTTCTGATCAGTAGATTTGTTTTCTTTGCTACGTGGGAAATAACTTCTCTGAAAATAAGTTTTTGGCTTTGTTGATCATCTTGATTGAATCTGTATTTGCTTTGTAAAATCCATCTTTCTACTTTTTTGAATTGGCTTTTTATTTTCATTTCCTTGAATTTTCTTTTTCGTTCTTACATTTTTTTTTTTTTTTTTGCAGTTTTTGGCTGGGGCTGGGTTTGAACCTGCATGCCACCTCTGGCATATGGGGCCAGCACTCTACTCCTTTGAGCTACAGGTGCTGCCCTTCTTTGAATTTTCTTGTTGTACCAAAATATGTATAACGTACGTTATACTCTAGTAACCATTTTCAAGTGTAGAGTTAGTGATATTAAGTACATTCTTAATATTGTGTAACCATCACTACAGTTCATCTTCAGAACTCTTTTTATCTTGTAAAACTGAAATTCTCTTTTCTCCACATCCACGCCAACATCTCTGGTTTTGGGATTTCATCATGTGGGCTAATCTTACTGGTGTTAGATGATATCTCAAGGTAGTTTTGATTTGCATTTCTCTGATGATTAAGGATAATGAACATTTCTTCATGTGTCTGAAGTCCATGCGCCTGTCTTCTTTAGAGAAGTTTCTTTTTAGATCTTTTGCCCATCAGAAAAGGGAACACTTCTACATTGCTGGTGGGAATGCAAACTAATACATCCGCTTTGGAAAGACGTTTGGAGAATACTCAGAGATCTAAAAATAGACTTGCCATTTGACCCTATAATTCCTTTACTTGGTATATACCCAGATGCCAAAAATCACATTACAACAAAGATATCTGTACCAGATTGTTTATTGCAGCCCAATTCATAATTGCTAAGTCACGGAAGAAGCCCAAGAGCCCAAAGATACACGAATGGATTAATAAACTTTGGTTCACGTATACCATGGAATATTTATTCAGCCTTAAAGAAAGATGGTGACTTTTCCTCTTTCATATTTACATGGATGGATCTGGAACATGTTCTCCTTAGCAAAGTATCTCTAGAATGGAAGAAAAAGTATCCAATGTATACACCCCTAATATGAAGCAAATTTATATCTTTCAAGCGGAGGCTACAACCCATTTATTGCACAATAAGATGGGGAAAGGGGAGAGGGAGGGAAGGGGAGGGAGAGGGTGGGGGGAGAGAGGATAAAGGGTGAGATCACACTTGTGGTGCATATTTGAAGGGTCAGGAGAAAACTTCTAAATA